>PNEQ01050338.1:6191-34118 GCA_003012365.1 Medauroidea extradentata
CGAATAATGAAAATGGATCCTCACTGCAGGTGTTCAAGTAACGGTCCTACTGTCTCACAAATACTGCAATTAATGAAATTGTTGAATACTAAGAGAATTTATTAAATAAACGCATCTATCGACTATACGCCAGTTGCTAGTTCGGCATAACATAGTTTTCTGCTTTGAAGTGGTCTTATAAATAGTATTTACCCCTAGAGTTTCTGGTTATGAATATTGGATTTACAGGATTAATGCACTTTTTGTAAGACTGTTTCAAATCCTAAAAACTGAGCGGCATTATTTACTGATAACTTAAAATTTGCTTATAATATATTGATACATAATACCGTTTCATAAAGTAGGCTTACATACCATGTAACGGAGTTAGTCTGCTGGATTTCTTCAGATTTTTCGTGTAACTGAAGACGAGAACAAACCAGTTCCAGAAATGTCTCATCTGTTGTTTGTGCTATGTTAAGAGGGCGTGGTACATAATTCAACGCTAAAAGCACTAATCTATAACTGTAGGTTTCTTGAAGCCAATTTGCGAAAGTTAAACAATGGCAATCCTAGACAATAGTTTTAGCCAACGTTTTAAACAAAATTGTTTCCAGTGTTACGAACTTCTGAGGCACAATCTCTGACGCCGGAACCTCGTGCATTTAACTGCGGCGCAAAAGATCACACGTAACGAATTAGTAATTCTGGATAAATATTTACTCATAAACTGGGCAAATACCATTATCTAGGATTGACACAGAGTATTTTATCTATATTGGCTTCGAAAAAAGCGTAGAAATCTATTGATGTTTTCAGCGTTTATTTCTCTACCACGCATCCTAGTGCCGGTTCAAAGTGCCTACATCTGACTACAGCCCTTTAACTCTTGTGTAAAACGGTTAAATATACTGTTTCAAAAAAAGTTTGGTAAAATTTGACAGGTAACTATGGACAATAATTTTATATATTTTGTAATTTGTGGCAAAAGCAAGACAATTTTAGTTCTAATATGAGCCGGAAATATCCATTTCACCTTTTATACTGCACACTTTGTCTTGCGTTGTGCCACAAATCACAAAATCTAAAAAATTATTGCCCATAAGTAGCTGTAAAGTTTACCAAACATATACTGAAATGGAGTGTAATTATTTTATAACAACCAGCATTTAGTTGCTTCTTCATTACTGGGAAGCTGCCCTTTTAGGAATTGTCAAAAGAGCCAGCTGCAAAAGAGACACGAACTTACAGTTGTTCGATTTTAGCTTGTGTCCAAAGAAAAACGTGAATTTATCAGGTAAATATTCATTGCAAATATACTTTACAAGAACATTCGTATAGCATGAATCTGGAACACACTGCTTTGAACAGTTTCAAGAAAATAGTCATCAAAACACATTGCGTACGTAACCACGAAACAGGCATATAGTGAAATGAGAAATTTTATGAAAGGAAACATACAAAAACCAATGTACTCCCACAATCATAATTAAAACGCATAAATAAAAAAAGCAAGTTCTAACTATTTTAATAGGGGAAAAACTACGCAGTATTAAGTTTTATGTGACAGTTGAACGATTTTTACAATAACGTTGTATTATAAACGTATGTATTTTGCTGAATAAACGACATTGCCAACGAATGTACTTAGTCGCAGGAAAACCCACATTTACGCACAAGAATTATTCAGGATAAAAATAACTTAGAAAAAATAAATACGTCAAAGAGGCCCAAATTCCTGCAAACAACAACTCCGGAATAGCGATAAAATCGGTATATGACACAAAACAGTAATAGTATAATAATGGCTACCAAAGACAACGAAAGGAATGTTACAATAGACAAGGACCAAACAAAGTGCATGGAAAGGGTGACAGTGACAGATAAAGACAGCGAGGGCATAACAATTTAAAACATGAGACTGAAATTATTGTAGACAAGACAGCGCCATAAATATATGGTAGATAAATAAATGCTGAAAACATCAATTGATTTCTACGCTTTTTTCGAAGCCAATATATATAAAATACTCAATGACAATCCTAGATAATGGTATTGCCAACTTTATGAGTAAATATTTATCCAGAATTACTAATTCGTTACGTGTGATCCCTTGCGCCGCAATTAAATGCACGAGGTTCCGGCGTCAGAGATTATGCCTCAGAAGTTCGTAACACCGTAAACAATTTTGTTTAAAACGTTTGCTTAAACTATTGTATAGGATTGCTATTGTTTAATTTTCGCAAATTGGCTTCAATAAACCTACAGTTATAGATTAATGCTTTTAGCGTTGAATTATGTACCACACCCTCTTAAGTGGATAATACTTCATGTGAGATTTATCGATTTGATGAAATACGTTTTCTCAATGCGGTTGTTTTATTCTGCGTAGTTTATATTACAGATTACAACAAGGTTGTATTACATAGTTTAAAAAGAAGGGGAGCGGCTGTTTAGTTAGTTATGTTAATGTTCTGCTCTATGATTGGTGACCCTTTGGACACCTTAGACCTCACCCTTAGCATGATGCCGGAGACTGATGATGGATGCATCGGCTACCGACGGACAACTGTACGTCGTGGGCCTCGACCCAGGACAATCCTAGCAATCTGGTGACAGTTTGAATACTTGAAGAAGACAGGCCCAGGTTCCCTCAATACATTGTTATATTGCTGTACTTCAGTGCAGGAAGGAAGAATCGCTTAGGTCCTTGCCTTGTCTAACTACTGACGTAATTGCACTATCGTCGCTGCTAGCTTGTCCTCCAGGCCCACTTTGATGCTGGCGCTAAATCAGCGAGCGGCCAATGAGCATCTGTTGTCTGCTTCTGTAAACATATATTCTTGGAGGCTAGCATACACGTCAGTAGAATCCGCAAATGTTTTCGGTCTCTAAGCCTATGAAACCACGTTGCATTCAATAAATTTGGCCAAAAATCGTAGTTTATCCCTAAATAATAATTGATTTATTTATCACGACTTAAAGGTGCAGTTATGGTATGGTGGCCTTTATTTACACTGAACCCACAACACTTCACATTTCTTTTACATATAATCTGAGCCGTTATTACAAATTACAGTTAATTTAAAATTAAAGATTAAATTTTAAAAAATTAAAAACAATATAACTGCATACAATTATAAATTGCAAACTTATTGTTAAAATATTGCACATGTGCCATTATTTTCAAAATAGTGTTGTAAATATATACAATAATGAAAAAAAATAAATAAACTGGGAAAAACGTTATCCATACACGCATAAGTGCACACACACACATACACACATCACACTGGGAAGACTCAAGTATTATTTATTGATTATTTACTTAAATAAGTTGAAATGATGTTTACCAAAGTTGAGAGTGAAAAATTGTGTTTTACATAGTTATCTAAGGCTAGAAGTTACGTAGTACCTACTTCGGAATCTTCGGTGGCAGTCGACATAAGCAAGTTTTCTCCGTATTCAACCTGAGACACAACTCTGATCTTGTATGCTCTATGCAGTCATCCACTTGCCCAACTACGTGAAGAGGGAACTGTGAATGTCGATGCGTAACTGTGACTTTAGTGATGCCATAATAGTTTCACTAAAGACGGCATTACTAACGAAAAGGCATTAATTAAGTGTGTGTGTGGTAGCCGCCATACTTGTATTTTTGTATGTTATGCCATAACTTTTATTCTGGCTAAATATATGCAACTTTAACCTAACTCCAGAGAATAATACATATTAAGGGAATTTTATACATCATACATCTTTGTTCACCGTTACAGGTTTTACAGATCGAATTGCAGTTACAAAATTCTTATTACATTATTAACTGCATTTCGGTCTGTAAAACCAGTAATGGCAAATAAAGATTTGCGGTGTCTAAAACTCCCTAAATATGTATTATATTCTGGTCAGGTTAACGTTGCAAAAAATTACCCAGAAGAGAAGTTATAACACAAAATACAAACATTCAAAATTGCGACTCTTTCTCATTCTTAAACAATGCTCGCTCGGGAAAATTAATGGTGAAGTCTGAGTCGTCCGTACAGGAAGAATAATAAAATCAATATGTCCAGTCTTGGTCCATGGCCGTCGGCTACTGGGAGCTGTGTCTTCTCCCAGCATCTGGTCCCTGCGTGGCCAACAGTTGACTGTGAAACAAGGAAGGGGAAGAGCTTCTGCTCGCTTATTGGACGCCAAGTCCAGTATCTCACCTCCAGCAAATACACTGGAGCGTGAAATCGATAGGCAGGATTTTCTGCGCCGTGTCTGGTTGGAGTCTTGCTGGCATAAGTTTTGAATAGATCGTTCCCACCCACACACCAACACACGCCGACAAAGCAGTTTATGTGTCCAGAGTCTGCAGATCAACATGAGGCTGTTACAGTGTTTCAGGCGCATGTATGCAGCCCTCATTAACCCAATATAAATCATGGCTAATTTTACTATAGGCTGTTCACTATAAACTGAGCACGCAGCAGACATTGTAATTAATTAAAAATATAAGGCATTGTACCGATATATGTTAACTTTTGAGAGTGTTGAAACGTTTATACTGGTTGTTAGTTACATGGAAGTTTTTATATTGAAAATTACAAAGATGACTGCAAAACTGTTTAAAGACAACTTTATGCAGCGCTCACTTCATCGTGAACGGCCTTTATCGTAAGACAGTCTTCAGCTATTGTTGAAAATAGTTGTTTCTATTCTAATGATTGCTAGTCAAAAAACCATACAGTTTCAACTAATTATTAAATTTAAGGAAATTTTGTGAATTGACTAGAATAACGGAAATAAGAAATCTTGGCCTTTATGATCATTTTCAGCGACATAGCGTTGAATCTGGTGATATGTTATTGTTTTAATTGCGCGTTTGTTTGTTGCTTTTACTGATGATATAAAGTATTCCACTTTTTTTTACATTTTGACAAAATAATATGTACCGTAACGATTTTCAGTACGTAAGTTAAAATTTGTGCATCGATGTTTTTGGCTGGAACATGTGTAATCCGTGAACAAATAGCTTATCTCCAAACAAATGCAGCTGTGGCAGTCTAATAGTATATTTCTACATCCATGAGTTGCACATACATTTTTTTTTTTTCATTTGAGGTATTGTGACATAAGAAAATTTTGCACTGTCATGCATAAGTTATGAATTTCTCAGTTAAAAATGTTTTTAGTTACGCTTCTTTAGCTAACTATCGTTATTTATTAGTAACGCCAAGGTTGATTCTACTACAGGTTAGAAAGAAAATGTGTTTTCTTATGTGACAGTTTGACGCAGGGAAAAATTCTACCACTAGTTGCGATGCTATCGCTGACGGGTCTAAAAAATACGACGCCGCAATAAAATTAAGTCATTTAATTTGACTTTAAAGTGAAACACGAACCAAATTTACCTTTTAAATTACATACTTCATGTCGCTTAATATTCAGGTAAGCTCTTCGATTGGTCAGTTTACATTTCTTACCGATACCAGCGCTCAAGCGGCAGAAACGATCCTGGTGCCAAACTTATAACACTGATATTTCTAACCTGTAGTGGAATTAACCTTAGTTACGCCGATTTTTTAAAGAGGATTCTACGCTGTGTCTGGTCTAAGTTTTGACCTTTAAGTTATGTGCGTTCAGGGACGAATCCGGGAAGGGCCAGTGGCAACTCCCCCCCCCCCCTCCTTTCCGACTTTTCATGTATATTTTATCATTAAAATATTTTTAAAAATGCCAACTTGTATATCAGCTATTGTTTAAAAAATAGTACCATTTCGTATCTCTAAAACTAATTTTTTTTACGGTAGAGAACCCCTGGACCAACCCCTCCTTTCTTTTTTGTACTCGGGGTGTGTATATAGCTACTTTTTAAGGAAACGCCCCAACCCCTTTTTCATACATACACACACACAACCTACAACTGGATCCGCCTTTGTGAATGTGCTTGTCTCTATTCTCAACGTACAGCCGGAAGGGCGCTTTGAAGAGGAGGGGGAGGTGCCGGGTAGGGCGAGAATACCCGAGCACGTCCGACGTAAGCCGAGCGCGGACCGAGTCCTTCAAGTTTCCCTCCGGCGGCGGTGCTACGAAAACGAGAGAAAAAAAAAAGACTTGATATTTATAGTCGGCGAGTCCGTGGAGAAGAATAAGATGGCGGTGTAGTGTGGGCGGAGGGGGGTTGATGAGATTTGCATACCGCGACACTCCGGGGGCGCGGACTATTCCCGTCGGCACGAGCTGCTATCTGATGACCTCGTCGCCCCCTGCTGTCGGCGTAATGGCACGGTTAAAGGTAGCGTAGTTGACGAGGCCGGGGTCATGACTGCCCCCGCGAGCACAGAGAGGTCGCCCCTCCCCTTCTCCGTCCTAGCAGGGGTTATCCCCGCACGTCACGGCTCGGGCTAACGCGTTCTTGAAAGTGAAGTAAGTGGCCTTGGCGGGTGCGCCCACTCTTGTCGCGTCACGACAAGCTCGCATGCACTCGCTGGACATTCTCCTGTGCTGTTCAACTAACCGTACACCTTCCGTTATTAAATAACAATATTTAAATACACCACGTTCTTAAATCGTGTACTGTAAAGGTACGAGCTAATTTCTTCCACGAAACTACTTGTAAGAATTGAAACGGAAAACGTGGAGCAAGTGCAATAGATAATGGATGAATGAATCATTCACCTAAGTCAGTCACTAACAATTTTATTGCATTGCAAATTATATGAACTGTTGTGCGAGTTTCTCAACGACAGCTACTCTGTGCATTTTTCATTACTTACTATCTACTGCATATGCCCAACTTTTATTTTGCGTTTCAAATGTTACAAGTGTTTTCATGCGATAATTCTTTTGTACTTTTTAAACCGTTTTAAAAACGTATATTGATATTTTTTATTTAAATTATTTACTGCTTATTCGTGTGTGAGAAATCTTCCAGTCACCTCTTTTTAAAACGTGGTTTATAAAAAATACAAATATTTTTAAATTATTATTTTTTCATTATTTCTCCCCTCTTAAATTGCATTATCATCCAATCCTAGTCTATGTAAATGTTTCAAGTATCAAGCTCATTGTTACCCTTGCTCATTGTTACGCTAACTCATTGTTACCTTAGATAATTGTTATCTTAGATAATTGTTACCCTCCTAGATCATTGTTACCCTAGCTCATTATTATCTTAGATCATTGTTACCTTAGATCATTGTTACCGAACAGACAAACAGTCAAGAAAGCGAGGTAATAAAAACGTGTTCAAAAGAGCTGGCTATTGTTTCACTGTAGATATAACTTCTAAAAACATGCGTGCCAAAATAAAATATGTTTTATATATATATATATATATATATATATATATATATATATATATATATAGTTTGCATTTTGGCACGCTTAAGTCAAAACTGTTTTCTTGTTTTTAATTTACTCATGGTAAAAACTAACGTACGTACTCAAACACAGTTAATGCCTGCGATATAAGTTAAATGAAGTACTTAGTGAAATGGGTACTGTCGCTCTCCTAGAAATTAAATTTAAAAAAAATCTGATGAATTTTTCTTGTCGTTTCCACAAATTTCAAAGTAAAAAAAACATGTGAAATTTGAGCTCCTGAGAAGTAGGTCACGCTATATTTTCATTTCTAATTATTAGACGCTTGTGTGTAAATTAATTTTAGATTTGCTTATGGGTAACTTAAGGGCGCGTTTTCCAGCAATTTTTATCAACATGTTTGTAATTTTTATTTGAGGCAGATTTTATTTTCTTATTTTAGACACAAAATGTGGCTAAATTTTGCTCTTATGAATTTTTATTATCTTTCATAGTTTTCGCTTCATAGCTTGTTACAGTCAGAATTTGCATGTTTCCGTTTTAAGGACTACACTAAAAGCAACTGACATACCAAACTGAAAAAAAATTACAGTTTATAAAGACATTGTAGGCTCCAATTTCACGTACATAACAACAAAGGATAAAAACTTCTTATATTTAAATAAAATGCTGAAATTAAAATAAAAATTAATTTTTTTTTAAATATACAAAAATATTTTGTTCTGTAGTTTAACATAGCTGAACTTGTAGCCTATAACATCGTTATTCATTCTCAATTTTTTTTTCACTTTGGTAAGTCAGTAGGTTCTTAAAACGGAAACATGCAAATTTTCGCTTTAACGAGCCAATATGTCAAAACTATGCGAGATGAAAAAAAAAAAATTATAAGAGCTAAATGTAGTCAGTTTTTGTGTCTAGAACAAGGAAAAAAAATATTTGGTACAAATAAAAAAATGGTGATGACAATTGCTGTATACCGTGTCCTTAACTGAACACTAGAATTTATTTTTCAAAGTCGATAAGACATTTAAAACATTTTGTTGGACGAAAACTTACTCTGTAGGCCTACGTATGTAAAATGTTATTTTCTGTCAGGTAACCTTAAGGTCATTCAACTGCCTAAACCTATTTTCTATATTTTCAGTTCAATATTAAAAGTTATTTGTAATTTTCCTGGTACTTGGTCAATTAATGTCTAGAGAGAAGTGTACCATTAAGGAGTAACATATTGTATAATTATTACTGAGTAGAATTATCCAATATTTAAAATTTCACTATGCCATACAGCCCTCAACATTTTGCTGTCAGTTATTGCTCATCAGAAGCTTACATTGTTAGTGACACTTGTTCACAATAAACTGATTGAAAATGTATTGTGTATGTAGTTCATGATAATTTTAGTTTAAAAGTTTATGATCGAGTTTACAGAAAAAAACAGTAAACCCACAATTGACAGCGAACAAAGCGTCGAATTAAAAAAAAAAATGATTTATGGACTTGATTTCAAATACACATTTTCTGAACTGGAAAACTGTCTAAATCATTCCCCCCGCATTTGTGTGGCATAATATTTAAATTTAAATGTTAAGAATTTTGTTCAAAAAGTAAACGTACTATTTTTATTTGTTTAAGTAGTTGTATCATATTCCGTTTATTGGAAGTTACAAAATCGTGATGAAACACTAAAAGCCGTAAACATTTTTTGGTACTCAAACAGTCTTAAAAGGGGCTTATTAGAGAGCTACCATACACACTAAAATATGTTCAATTCTTGGCTACAAACAAGCAACTAATCTAATAATCCCAATAAATTCTCTTCTATGTAGCCTATATAGGCTGGTCCTGAACTACAGGTACAAACGCTATGAGGTGATTCATCATACTAAATGAAGTATTAAATATTAAACTATGTCAATACAGTAATTAGTGAGAAAGATATCCAGTCTTGAAAATATAAATTTAAAATTGTTTAAATTGCAGTTAATAAAATGTAAGACGTCAGACGAAATTCAAAAAATGTTCACATTACGGCAGAATAGACTGAACTAAGACCAACAGACTTAATGAAATGAAATCACTTACGCTGATATTAGATATCACGAGCTGTTTGTTAAATGTTGTAATTACCTAAATCAATTTGTTTTTGTAATTTCAAAAGTGTCCTAAAAATCCAGCAATACTCCTTTACTTTCAGCAGTTTTGCTTGTCTACAAAACTAAGAGCATATCTTACAAACATAAGATTATGAAACTTTACACTTGGAAGCCCATAGCTATATATATATATATATATATATATATATATATATATATATATATATATATATATATATATATATGATGATTTATCGCGGAAAAACCTGCCTGTTTGCTAGGTTTCAACGTGCATTCAGCATGTTTGAAGCTTAGTTTATGTCACTAGCATGTGAAACAGTTACCCGAGTTGATAGAGCCAATGATAATGCTGCTAGTGTAATATTTGTCGCCCGTGATTCGTCTGTAGACAACTACGTCGTGTAGTACAGTTATCGTCCAATCATGCACGTTGCAGAGCGTAATGAAGGGTATTTTGGCACAAAAACGTTCACGATATTTCACAGTTTCTACCCCTAATGTTTTTGACACAATACATATATTTTTCGGTTATTGTTTTTGACAAGGCCCTCTTGAAACGTGCTAATTTTGCCACGAACATTTTGTAGATTTTCCATGGGTGAAGGAGTCGCGTGGTCGAAGGGTCAGACCATTCACCTCCCACCAAGGCGATCCGGGTTCGATTCCCGGTGGGGTCGGTCCCCGGATTTTCGCATGTGGGAATCGTGCCGGACGATGCTGTTGGTTTTCTCGGAGATCTCCCGATTCCCCGCCCCTTAATTCCGGTGTCGCTCCATACTCACCTCGTCACCCTCACTAGCTTAAGACTTCGATGTTAAGCGCTGACCAAACGCTCTCACTCACTCCATGGGTGAACAATGAATATAGTCGTTTAGGAATTTTTTTTACAGTGTGGTGTCATTGGAGCGCTCTAACTTCGTTGTTTGTGTGACGTACACTAAACAAACTTCCGGCCGGAGCAAGAGATTGGTCGCGTGCGATGCCATCCACGCGTGATTGATGAGCGACAGGCATGCCGAGAAGATGAGCGATAAAAACCGTTGAATATTCAAATTCAGTGACAGAGCGGAACGAACAAATGATGGTGCACAAGAGGAGGCCGGACAACAGGGATGCCACGACAGTCGATTCCTATGTCAGTGTTGCCAACTTAGCGGGGGTTTCTCTAAATTTGGCGGTATTTCAAAACATTTAGCGGAGATACAGTAATTTTAGTGGGCAGCTCAGATTTTTTTTTAATGCTGGGATGGTTCATTAACAAAGGCCATGGCCGACTCCTCTTCCAACTGCTGTTATTGTACCAAGTTGTGTGTCACCGTCTATAATGACGTCACTGTCGACGAGACGAAAAACCCACGTACCTTGTCCGAAATAGAATTTTGCATAAAAAACCACAAGAACTTCTTGTAAATTTCTTACCATAATAACAAAATAAATACCGTACGCAGTATTACAACGACGAAACTGCTTGCATTTAGTTGACCAAGAGCATGTGGTTAGAAACTTCATTTACACATTTTTATTGTTTCTCTATTTGGTAGTTTATCGGGTGAAAACTTGACGGTTCTTCGATATTGTAATAGGCAACTCTGTCCACTGGTTTAATAGTTCTTTTTACTGTCGTCAGTCTCTTGTTTTACACTCACAAAGACACAATAACGCTGTTTTTTTATTTTGTTTTGTATTCTTGTTAAAGAGCATTCAAGGATCAGAATTTGAACTCACTGTTACAAACGGAGATAATTATCCTATAGGCCCACATGTTTATACGTCGTCTACGCGTTCCTGTACCATTCGTTCGAATGAGATGAAACACTGGCGAGTTTTTGTATGTGCGTACGCAAATGTTCCAGCAAAAAATAATAACAATACATTTCCGGAAGGAAGGGGGACGACCAACTACAGGGGCAGAAAGCGGTACCAAAAAACATTACTGGTCATTGCAAGGCATTGCGGAACAGCTAGTCTACTTATAAATTTCCACAATTCTTTGACTTCCAGCACATATGCTCGAAGCTCTTTGACATTATTCGAATTTTTTTTATTGAAAACACCCGAAGAGTCAAATTCAGAGTGCGAGTTTTAAATAAAATTTTACGGTATTTTTTCGGTCACAACAAAATCAAATCGTTTAAATTAAAACCGTTTCTTTCGCAAATGTTTATAGATAAGTAATACAAAAACGCATATTTAACGCCTCACGTGAACTGTTTTATCATGCGGCATTCAACTGAAATAATCAGAGTAACTGATGTTTGTGAAAATAATTTTGGACGAACTTGTTTCAGTGTATTGCGTGTACATCTGCGCCTCTACTATATGGCTAGTGGCAGCACAGACTAGATAGTAATACAGACGTGAAATGACGTGGCGGCTCGTATGAAGAGGACGAACTTCGCCGCTTATTGGCTGCCTGAGACTGTTGATACCAGCCCCGTGTATGTTTGGTTCCTGCGTGTTACAGCAGGTCTCCTATTGGACTGGCTGCCTGCTAGCAGGGCAGCTGCCTTACCCTGATTGGCGGTAGGCGTTTCCGCTATGTTGCTGGCCAGCGAAGCTATTTTGCTGGCGTGTGTGATTTTCGCAGTCCTACCGGCTATTTCACTTCTGTATTACTAAACATTCTGTGGTGGTAGCGTGTGTTTGTGTAGAGTAGGGGCGTGGCGTGGGTATGTTGCAAGGTAAGCCGTATTTCGCGATGTCTGTGCACATGCGAGAGTTACCTATTTGAAGTGGCATCACACTCGTGCCTCATCTCTACCGATAGTTATGGATCCCTGTTTTTCGCGAAAATAATTTTTCCCCAGTTGTTTCAGTTTCTTATGTGTACATCTAAAATTCTGCTTCATGGTAATTGACAACGTGTATTTGTGAAGTGATGTCTCTCATATGACTTTGCCAATCACAATAACGTTACAACTTCACAAGTCTGTGATTTCCCAGTGAAACCTCAAGACACGTCACTGCTAAGACGTCCAATCACTGGTTATGAAGCAGAATTGCAGGCGTGCACGTAAGTCACTGAAACAAAGAGGGACAAAATTATTTTCGCGAAAATCAGGAGTCTCTAGCTATCGGTAGTGGCGAGGCTCGAATGTCATGCTACTTCTAATAGGCAACTTTCGAATTTGTACAGACATCGCGAAATACAACTTACCTTGTAACACACCAACGTCAAGCCACTCACTGGTGCAGAGGTGCCACAAGGTTACTGCGACATAACACAGCTGTGATTAGAGTTGAAAACATCAAATCACTGACAACGAAGGACGCGTTTTTTTCTCAGTAACCTTGTTCGGATTGGCGCAGTTAAATAAGTGATGTCTTGGCACCCCTGATTTTCGCGATAAGATTTTAGCACCACTTTGTTTCAATGCCTTATGTGCTCTTCTGCAGCTCTCCCAAAAAGCAAACATCAACTGGTCCACTTGTGGAAATCTGATCATGATAAGCAGCCCACAGGCAGTAAACATTCGGAATGCACCCGTGGACACATGTGGCATACATGATGCGTAATTAAATAACCCACACATTAACCACAAGTGTACCACAAGCGTTCTTTTTATACTCAGATGCTCGTGGATTAGTTTGCTAAGTCTACTTGTGGACTGTATACTGAAATATGCCAGTCTTTTTAAACTAAGTTGCTCACATTAAAATTATTTCGGTATAACTACAAACATATTCACTGACATGGCCTAATTAACAACCATGCCATTAAAAGTAGACGATCATACTAGCGAACATTCGCCGCTTCTGCCAACAGTTGGCCAACTGAAAAATGATTTCATTTGCTACTAGGGCTGCTTCTTGCCATTAGCGGCAGCATATTTTTGTGTAGAGAAGTCACTTATTTGACTGAGCTAATCAGAAACAAGGCCACTGCGACATAACACGTCTGTGATTAACGAGTAGAACCCAAGACAGGGGGCGATTTACAGTAATTTTCCTCACCATATTTTTATTATTTATTTGTACCAGATATTTTATCCCTTACTTTAGACACAAAATGTGACTACATTTTTCTCTTATAAATATTTTCTTATCTCGCACAGTTTTTGCGTAATGGCTCGTTAAAGCCGAATTTGCTTGTTTCCGTTTTAAGGACTACACTAAAACCAACTGACTTACCAAACTGAAAAAAAAAAAAAATCACAGTGGATAAAGGTGTCGCAGGCTACAATATCACGCACATAAAACAAAGGATAAAACTTTTTGAATTTTAATAAAAACGCTGAGATTTAAAAGAAAATTTTTAAAAATTTTATGATTTTTTCAAAAATACAAAAATATTTTAGTTTGTGGTTTAACGTAGGTGAATCGTTATACACTGCGAATTTTTTGTTTGGTAAGTGAGTTGGTTTTAGTGTCGTCCTGAAAACATGAACATGCAAATGTTGACTTTAACGAGCCGTTACGCAAAAACAATGCGAGATTACAAAATTTTAAAAAGAGTAAAATGTTGTCTCATTTTGTGTCTAAAACAAGAAAAAAATATCTGGTACAAATATAAAAATAAAACATGGTGATGAAAATTGCTGTACACCGCGATCGTAAGAGTCAAACACATCCAATCAATACCCACGAAACAGAGCTGAGATGTGCACGTAATACATTTAAACAAAGTAAAACAAACAAAGGTTTTTGAGTGTCTTTACGCAAAATAGTTCAAAAACAGAATATAGTCCTTATTTGACTGTAACACTATTCGACATGCAGATCGGTTGGCACCTCAACTAAAGTACCACGGCAGTTCCGAAAGGAAGAGTTGTTGGAATTGCAGTACCTCAATAAGGAGCAAAAGTGAAAAATGTGTCTGACGTAAAAAAAGTACACACGCACGGAATGTTTCAAATAATTAACGCTTTGGAACGCTATGCATATACTGTAACTGTAGATCATAGGATGAAAAAGACGACTTGCTCTGAGGTAACTAGGGGTAAAGTGGAGAGGGGAGGGTAATTCTAGCTCTGGGTACGGAAATAATGTTCGCGAGTCACACCACACTGCTAAAACTGAAGACAAATTGGTACTTGTCCGCAAAATACGGCCAGCCATTTAATGTAGCTGCCGTCGGCTAAGCTTGCTACCGTGAACATCTGGCCTTTAGAGAATGTAACCTAAATAAAAAATTTGCTTTAAAAAATAAAGAACTTCGCGTCTTCGCGAGATACACGAGCAAATTATTACGCAACCAACGCAATCAAGGAATAATGTTCAGAAAAACGAGCCAAATTTCGCATGAGTGAACGCTTACATAAACAAAAATAAAACATGAGTAGGGATGATGGATTATCGTGAGGAATCTTGACGGTTTGCTGAGTTTAAACGTACGTTCATGAAAAGAAGAGTGGCTTTCGCTTCTGTTGGCCTACTTGACTAAGCCAATAAGAATCCCGCTGTTGTAATATTTAACGTCTAATATTGGTCTGCAGACAACTACGTTATGTTAAGCACTAGTTTCGCTTCGATCGCTAAGAGACCAGATAAGTACGAAACCATATTAACATTAAATTTAAATGAACTTGCGAATTATATATGTCATTTAATTTAATTTTCAAGTGAAAAGAAACCGATTTCACCTTTTAAATTGTCAACTTAATGAAACTTAAAATTCAGGAAAGCTCTGTGATTGGTCAGTTTGGTGCAATAGCGATACCAGCGCTCAAGTGGCAGAAATTTTCCCTGTGCCAAACTTTTAACATTGATCTTTCTAACCTGTAGTAGAATTAACCTTAGTTATGTCAAACGTACAACACCATATCACACATGTAGCAAGAAACCACAGTGTTTTCAAGGGTATGTTGGAACAAAACATTTCCGCGATATACCAACATGAACAATTGAAAAATTCCTTAAGGTGTTAAGATATACAGAAAAAAATGCGTGTGTGTATGTATGTATGTGTATATATATATATATATATATATATATATATATATATATATATATATATTCAGAGCGAATGGTAAAAAAACATAAGATTTTTTATTGATTTTGTGTCTCACTGTTGGTATTCCGGGACCATGTGTCTGATTAATGTTCTTACGTGTCGGTAAAAACCACCAAAACGCGATTTTCATTGTCTTTTTTAAAAGGCAAATTTCCTTTGCTTGATATTTATAGGCACTGGTTTATCGCGGGGAAAGTTGACAATTTGCTACGCTTCAGTATAACATGTCTATATATTATGTAAGTCTTCTGTCGTTATTGGCTGTCCCAGCTGACTGAGCCAATGATAACTGTGGCACGCCTGCGGTTCTACTTCACGGTTATTGGATCTGTGCATTTACGAAGACACACCTTTCATTTGACTGTGCCAATCAGAACATGGTTAGTTGCGACACCACACGTCTGTGATTTGTGGTTAGAACCCCAAGACACTGGGAGTTAAAACATCCAATCATTGACCACGAAGCAGAACTACAGGTGTGCTCGTAAAGCACTGGAAATAATGTTGCAAAATTATTTCTGCGAAAATTTCGTGTTCATATACACAATAATCCTGCAATTATACAAGGTGCAGGCAGCTAGAATATTTTACATACTACGGTGGCGTAAAATATTCCTGCAATTTTCTATTACCCGTGATGATTTCAGATAATGATTTAGCGAGGGAAACTTGGCTGTTTGCTGTATTTCAACGCACGTTCAGTTTACCAGAAGATTACAGGCTTTCGCTTGTACGTGTAGCTGTTGTCCTATTTGACTGAGCCAATAAGAATCCCATTGTTATGATATCCGATGCATGTTATTGGTCTGCAGACAGCTATGCTGTGTCAGAAATCTCACCGAATCATGAATGTTGCAAGAAACTAAAATGTTTTAAAGTATATGTTGGCACAAAACACATTCGCGATATATCGTCATTAGAGACACTGGAAAATCGCGCGAATAGTTGACTGTTTGCTAGACTCCAATGTGATGTACGTAACGCTGAGTGCTTTGTATCGACATTGGCTATCGTTTATTTGTAGCATTTTTTCTGTCTACAACAGGTCCAGTTATAACTGCAAAGCTTGGACACATAGCGTGCACTGAAAGAAACATTTTGTAAGAGGACTTCCCTGCAAAATTATTTTGTAGTAACTACAAAATTATATTGTGATGGCCACAAAATTTTAGTTGTGTCAACAAAATGTTTTGTGGTAACCACAAAATAAACTTTGCAGGGTAAATACCCACAAAATAATTTGTAGCTACCACAAATTATTTTTTTCTGTGTGTGTGATTTATCCCAAAACTGTTCACGCGTGTCACGGTTAATATAATACAGTTTATTGGAGACTATTTTAAACATTTTCGCGATTTTCCAGTGTCTCTAACCGTCATCTCTACTGATTATATTTTAAGTATCATACAGAATTGTGGCATCCCTTTCTCTTCATTATTAGTAGAGTCCCGGAAAATTCGCGAATTCGTTTGAGAAGACGTTAGATTTCAAAATTCTGAACTCATTTATCACTTTCCCGATTGGGTCGCTGTTACTGACTCTCATTCTTGAAGACTGTGAACCAATAGCAGACCTGCACTGACTCCCGCACTACCTTCTCACATGTACAACTGGTCACTCACTGGATCAGCAGACAATGTACAAGTATCTGAAGACACAGTGTATGCAGGACTGTGCAGTCCAGCCTGTTGGTCGTTGAACCCGCGAAATATCTGGGTCTCTAATGATTAGGTCATAAAATGAATAGAGACGAGAAAAATTCGTGAGTTCACTGACTTCTCGGCTATCTTCCAAGAATGTCTTCGTATTCAAGTAGGCATCGGCAGTTCATCGGCCGCTCGCTGATACAGTGACATCAAATTTATTGGCCATGAAATTAGTTACTTCTTCATTATTGCATCAGAGCCGTCGATGGGGTGTCAAATTAGCCAAGGGTCAGTAGCGGAAGTGCCGCGAACACTGAAGTACTTTGAATTCTAGCCACTGGCCAAGTGATATAGTGAATGTTTCAGGTTCACTAAAGATGACTACTAGAGACCCGGAAATGTCGCGGGTTCAACGACCAGCCGGCTAGACTCCACAGTCCTGTATACACTATGTCTTCAGTTACTTGTACATTGTCTGCTGATCCAGTGAGTGGACAGTTGTATATATGACAAGGTAGTGCGGGAGTCAGAATGTATTTTGATGCAAGTTTTCCATTGGTTCACAGTCCTCAGGAATTAATTTCAGTAATATCGACTCAATCTGTACAGTAATGAACGTGTACATAAGTAGAAAATCTAACGTCTTCTCAAATGAATTCGCGAAATTTCCGGGTCTCTAGTAATGATATTTAAAGTACCAAACAGAATCGTGGCATCCCTTGCTCTTCATTATTGGGCCGTAAAATTATTAGAGACGGGAAAAATTCGCAGGTTCACTGGCCTGTATCGGCTATCTTCCACGAATACCTGCGTACTCAAGTAGACATAAGCAGTTCATTGACTGCTCGCTGATACAGTGATACCACATGATTGGGCTTGCAGTTAGTTCTTTCATTAATGGGTCAGAGCCGTCGATGAGGGGTTAAATTAGTCTAGGGTCTATAGCGGAAGTGACGCGAACTTAAGTGGGCGTGTTACATAATTCAACGCTAAAAGCATTGATCTATAACTGAAGGTTTCTTGAAGCCAATTTGCGAAAGTTAAACAACAGCAATCCTAGACAATAGCTTTAGCCAACGTTTAAAACAAAACTGTATCCAGTGTTACGAACTTCTGAGGCACAATCTCTGACGCTGGAACCTCGTGCATTTAACTGCGGCGCAAGAGATCACGCGTAACGAATTAGTAGGGCCACGATTTTGTCGCGAAAAGATTTTTGCCCCACTTTGTTTCAGTGTCTCACGTGCACATCGGCAGTTCTGTTTCAAGGTAATTGGCAGCGTGTCTTTGTTCAGACACATTTCTCATTTTACTGCACCAATCAGAGTAAGATTTTGTGAGTCTGAACGTCTATAATTTGCCAAGGCAAGTGAGAGTAAAATTATCCAACCACAGACGATGTAGCAGAGCTGCAGGCGTGCACATGACGCATCGAAACCAAATGTTGCAAAAATCTTTTCGCCATAAAATCTCGGCTCTACGAATGAGTAATTCTGGATAAATATTTACTCATATAGTTGGCAAATACCATTATCTAGGATTTTCGTTGAGTATTTTATCCATATTGGCTTCGAAAAAACTGTAGAAATCAATTGATGTTTTCAGCGTTTATTTATCTACCACGCACTTTTATAGTACTTTGTATTCTATCCATTGACCAAGTGAAAACGCGAATATTTCAGATCTCTAAAGATGATTAGCATGAGTGTAGCCGACAGAGGACAGAATGTACGCCAGATTCACACCGTGACATTTACATAAGTAAGATAAAGTAAGAGACGATGGTGTACCACGAAAATTATTTGTGCCAACATACCCTTGAAGATACTGTAGTTTCTTACAACGTATATGATTCAGTAATATACTTCTGACGTAGCCGTCTGCAGACCAATAACATGCATAAAATATTACAATCTCGGAATTCTCATTAGCTCAGTCGAATAGGTAACAGCTCCAAGTACAAGCTAAAACCAGCAATTTTCTGGTAAGCTGAACGTGTATTGAAACCCAGCAAACAGTCAAGTTGTCCAGCTATAAACCGTCATCTCTAACCATCATCTCTAGATAAAGTAGTTCGGAAAACATTGTTCATAACTAAAATATATAAACCAAGCTGACGATGTCATGGTGTCTACCAAAATGTGGGGGGAAAAAAGACGATTTAAGTAATTCTCTAAAGTTGGCAGCAACGTAGAACCCACTCCGGCTTGCTTGTGCAAACAAATGAATAAAACAAGGTCCTCCGTTTACAACGTCAGTGTTCTTGCATGCTCGGCTGGAGGCTACTCACTTTGTCGTAGGTTTATATCGGGGTTCCTGTGACGTTCGGCGGAGCGCATCGAGCAGACGGCACGGCAGTTCAAAGGCGGAAGGAAAAAGTCCCTCTTGTCAGGCAGAAGGCGTGGCTGCCCGCCAAGCGATCACAGGCCGGAAATCCCGCTGTCGACTGTGGCGGAAAAGGTACCCGATGATGTGTGGGGTGGGTGAAAAGAGATTTGAGACGCCAATTTCATGTCACTCCGTATGTAAGTCGTCGATACGTCAACATATGAAAGACAATCGAGATTATATTAAACTACTTAATGTGCGGGTAACGGTGTACTAGTGGTCAATTCTACCACACGTAGGAACCGGAAATTTTTGGGTACACGTCGTTTGCCGTAAAGTCGTTTGTCCTAAAATGTAGCTCAAATGCCTTTAAGCAAACGCCTTTAAAGCAAACGCTTTTTAGGGTAAACGACTTTAGAGCAAACGATTATAGGGCAAACGACGCGCTTACGAAATTTTTACTGGCATGCTTGTTTCGATTCCTTGCGTACATGTCTGCAGCTCAGCGGTTTTTTTTTTGTTTTAAATAATTGCATAGGTACTAAACACAGTTACAAGATGCACTCGTTTAAGAGAATGGTAAGAAAATTTGAGTACAATGCAGTTTTGCACAATGTTTCAATTGTGTCTACAGTATCATTTATCTGTTCATGTTACAATTTATATGTATGATTATTAAAAAAGGTTCCAGTAACTTCCTGGAACTGTAAACCTGTTAACTTTTTTATGTTCAATAAATTTGCATGAATCCGGTCAAAACTTGGGAGTAATGAATTTTAACATAGCCTAAAAATTGTTACTTGCAATGTACGCTAAAATTTAATGTTTGGTAGGTGTTTTGATGATTGTATTCTTGAAAAGTTGGCGAGCATGGTGTGGGCTTGAAGTATTAATGGTAAAGTCATTGCACATTCGTGGTTGTTGGTAGTGTGTAATTGTTCTGAGGCGTCTCTCAATTGACTGTCAGTCTGAACATCTGAACAACGTTATTGCAACACCGCACATATGTGATTAGCGGGCGTAATCCCAATGATCATACAGTGATAAACATCTAATCACTCACCACGAAGCATAGCTGCAGATGTGCATGTGAAGTACTGAAACATTTTGTTAGAGATGATGGTTTATCGCGGGAAAACCTAACTGTTTGTTGCGTTTCAACGTACCTTCAGTTAATGAAAAGATAACTGGCTTTCGCTTGTACGTAGAGCTGTTGCCATATTTGGCACAGCCAATAATAATCCCGCTATTGTAATTTTTGATTCCTACTACTGGTCTGCAGACAGCTCCGTTGTGTCGTTGTTTTCAAGGGCTATGTTGGCACAAAAAATGTTCGCGATATACCTTAATCTCTATATATTGTTTCATAAATGTTTTAGCCGAAATTTCCGGAACCTATCTATGTATCTGATCGCCCGCAAGAATAAAATCACAGTTGTTTCCCTCAGAAGGCCTTTGACCGGAAGTTTTCGCGAATATATTTTTGCCCCAAACTTGTTTCAATAACTTACGTGCACACCTGCAGCTCTGTTTCATAATTATTTGCTCTTTCAGTTGACTGAGCCGATCAGAAGAAAGTTACCTGCGACACCCTAGTCTGTGGTTTGCTGGTATAACCTCCCAGACTCTGGGAGTTAAAACATCCTCTCACTGACCACGAAGCAGAGAAGTGATGACGCAATAATTTATGACGTAGTTATAAATAGCCTACGCAGTTGTGCACTAACGTGTATATACCTTTCCCTAGAGTCTGCACCAAGTAGTACATACCCAAATGCACCGCAAAAGAAAAACACTTGTGCCCTTTTATGTCACAAGAAAATAAGCTTTAGGGGCGCGGTTCACCTCAGTTTTCAACGTATTTTATTATTTTTATATTTGTACCAGACATTTTTTCTTACTTTATACATAAATTGTGATTAAATCTTCTTTTTAGGAAATTTTTGTATCTCTCATAGTTTTTGCGTAATGAGTCGTAAACGTCAAAATTTGCACTTTACGGTTCTAAGTACGCCACTGAAACCAACAGACATACCAAACTGAAAAAATCCACACTATATAACAATGTTGTAGGCTATGATTGGACATATATAAAAACGAAACAAAAATTTTTGTATTTATAAAAAATTGTTGATATATTATTTTTTTTTTACATTTTCATTTCAAAATTCTGCAGTTTTATTAAATACAAAAGTTTTTTATTTGTTGCTTTTATATACGTCAAATCATAGCCTACAACATTGTTATACAGTGTGAATTTTGTCGATTTGGTAAGTCAGTTGGTTTAAGTGGCGTACTTAAAACCGTAAAGTACAAATTTTGACGTTTACGACTTATTACGCAAAAACTATGAGCACTAGAAAAGTTTCCTACGAGGAAGATTTAATCACAATTAATGTCTAAAATAAGAAAAATAGTTGGTACAAATATATAAAATAAATAAAGACGTTGAAAACTGAGGTTACCGCGCCCTTAAGTGTGCCACATACCACGCGCTTAAAATGTGTTGCAGTGTGTTCATTACAAAACTATTCCACATTCCACGTCTGCCCATTGCGTCAAAGTTCGAAAAGAAAATACACTTCAAATGAAGACTGAGAGGTATCTCGACTGGCTGAAAACACCATTATCAACGTGTTACATCTGAAAAACTACTTACGAGATTCGCGTGAATCTACTCTAGGAGCATGCAATAAACTTTGCTTTACACTTTTCACCAATAAAAATATGAATTCACCACTTAAAGTGTCAGTCAGGCGAGTGATCTACGATACTACTGCGCGCCGTATGTCTTGCAGTAGAGGCGATACCGCACAAGATGAGCCGGTCAATATCGCCCTTGTCGCCGTGCCACGCTCACACTAACACACAGCCAGTAGGCGGGCGCCTAAGGATTAGGGGAAGGTCTGAAGTGGTATACACACTTGCGTGTAACATTCTTCGAATTTTGTTCCTAAGATGACATCACAAACACACGTTGAGCAGTTTTCGAGTAATCCATATTTGATGAAGCTCTGCATAACTCTTGATGGCCCGAACAGGCGTCTTCGTCGTAGTAACTAGATACATCCAAAATTCGCGTTATAACTTGGCGGCAATTGTACCGAGTTGCTAGTCTCAGGTACAGATAAATTAATATAAAGTTGTGTCAGTAGAGAGAAATATGTAGTTACTATATGTTGCCAAAGAAAATCTCCTAAACATTAAAATTATTAAAATAGTATTATTATTCATTCAAAGTTTGAGGTAAAAACTGAGGTACTGACTGAACACTAAGATCCCTACAAACCAAGTTTCATGAAACATTTTAAATTAAACAAAAATATTAATTTATAATGTTGGTTAAAATTAAACGAAATTTGCATACATTAATGTGCATTTAAATTAAAATGTTATTAATCGTAATGAATTTTGCGAAAGTAGGTACTTTAAAATTACGTATTCCTTAACATTGCTAACCAAAACTTCTGCGGTGAACATGGGATTAACGTCTCATTTACCTCTGGGTAATCTTGAACAGTCCGTTTTCTAGCGAAGGGCTTAATTCTATGATCTTCCAGCATCTTGCCATTTCTTGCTAGTTTGAAGAAAATTATAATTTTCTTCTACAGTTCGAGACTGGTCACCATATTATGTTGATTTTCAACAATCCAATTAGTTAATATATCTTTTGTCATTCCCTTATTTTTAAAAATGCCGCCGATCTCCTAGCCCAACTCACTTCTTGGAGGAAAGAAAAATTAGCACTCAAATGTATATCCACAAAACATGCCGTCAGCTGCTTGATCATGATCACTTTAATACGATATTCTCTACAGCTGGACATTTTGTTAGTAATTTAAACATGGAAATACACAAGAAAATACTGAAAACTTGTTAAAAATAGTAAAACACGTAAACATTAGTATCCACAGAACAACACAAATATCTGAGAACTGACATTGCATTTCAAAATGTACTCGTTACAGAATCTAGACTACACTGCCCTGCGCATACCTGAGCACAGCCGGTAATATCATCGGCCACGAGATTGTAAGTCATGTTACATTTATAACTGCATTACAGGTGGTGGGTCTCTTTACCTCGGAACTTTTCATTACTGGACAGAAGCATTCGCCACGGCAGACTATAACATTCTCGGCCAATAGGAGACGTCGAGCGAGTGTACAACCGTTTGGAGTCTAGTCTGCAGGGGAAAAAAAGTAACGCAAATTTTGCACGTCTCCAGAAATGACTAGAGGCACGAGTATTTGGCGTATTGATTGTAGGTCAGGTTGAACGCCAATAACCTGTATAACACTGTAATTTCAGTGATTATACGACAGCTGTTTTAACACACCTTTGGAGGTTGCAATCCAGTAGTAAATAATAAAATAATTCGTGTGGCTACCCACTTGTACAGTTAGGATCCAATGGATATTCGACTTTGACCAGTGTGTGTATAGGGCTGAGAAGTCTAGACTGCTACCAGATTAATACGCGAAATACTCGTGCCTCTGGGCGACTTATTATTATTACATACAAATTTACCGAATATAACACCAGCCTTTTGGTCTTGGCGTTGTAGAAGTTAATATATAAGCTTAGTAATTAACGGCGCCACTTACTACGCCCTTCAAATGCGTTGTAAATGTGTGGGAAAATAATTTTCTTTATACGAAACAGTTTCACTGTACACTTTCCTGCCAGTAAGCGAAAAGACAAAGAGACTCCGAGCTCATTAAAAGCACGAGCATAGTTACAAACGGCCTTTTCAAACTGCACTACTTCGAAATGTACTAACCAGATGTATGTGAAACTCAGAATCGTGGACTGAACTTAGTTGCAGACTTTCCACAAATAAAATTATATGGTCACAGCTTAGAATCCCGTAGTGAAAATATATCAGCGGGAATCTTACACGTTAGTTCAGCGTTTGGCTGGTTGAGGCAACGCGGCATTTGATAAGCGCTTCAAGGTCGCCCCAGTGTTGGATCTAGGAGGGAAAAAGAGGGGGGGGGGGGAGAATGCCCCGGGCACCGGGTTAGAGGGGGCGCTGGTATTGACGAAAAATTTTACTTGGAAATGAAACATAAATGAGCGTAAAAAAGATAAATTACCTACCAATATTTTGAATTTTACTAGTTTTGTATTTTTATTAACTTTGAACACGATATAATGTTATAAATACAGTATTTATAATTATAATGCACACTTAAAACGCTGCTGATGGTAGCTTGTAAGTACAGGTTTTATGTATTTCTACTAAAATTTATATTGTTTACACGAGCGCAATACGAAGTATGCAAGATACGTTTATTGATGTTTGGTTGATTAGACTGATGGGAAAAGGGGTGGAAGGAAGGGGGAAGGGGTGGCAAATCTCAATTCTTGCCCCGGGCGAAGGAAATCCGAGATCCGTCCCTGGGTCGCCCTTATAGTTAACCTACAGGTGGACGACGCCCTTAAAAGTAAAGAATTGTATAGGTATCGTGCCGTGTGAGAGACTTTTCAACGTTCGTGACGCTGGACTGCAGCGACATGCAGTGAGCTCTGGAATGTTCTAGAGGACCGACTTACTAACTTCACTGCCCGAAATACCACGCAGGAGACAAGGTCGCACGGCGCTCCCCAAGGTCACGGGGCTGACGACCTTGTCTCTAGGCTCCTAAATCGATAAGGCGTCCGTCGGAGACAAACGTGCGTGGGTGGCCTGGGCCTCTACATCTCGCATTGCACTTGTCAACACCGCTACGACTGATTACAACGACTTTAAGTTGCGGTCTCATCCAGCGTGTTGAATTTTCCATTTAAAAGTCTGAGCGATGATTTCACTGTAATTACTTTAGCGCTTTAACTTTATACTTATAGGCAGACACCCGGAAATTTCGCGAATTCATTAGTGAAAACGTTAGATTTCAAACTTCTGTACATGTTCATTACTTTCCCGATTGGGTCGCTGTTACTGGCCCTCATTCGCAGACCTGTATCAAGACGCTCACTGACTCCCGCGCTACCTTGTCACATGTACAACTGGCCACTCACTGGAGCAACAGACATTGTTCAAGTAGCTGAAGACATAGTGTATACAGGACTGTGGAGTCCAGCCGGCTGGTCGTTGAACGCGCCAAATATCCGGGTGTCTACTAATAGGCTACCTTCGATATTAGTCACTAATTTTTCATACGCATTACCTGACGACTTTGAAAAGGCGAGAATACCTACATTCATAATTTTAAAATAATATATTATTAACTGCGTCTTCAATGTCGGTCAGGTGTTGTATATTTATGGGGTTACTAGAGTGTAATAATGATACATTTTAAATATGTCTTTCTAAAAAAACAAGGTAAGGTAAGGGGGATTTACGACAGCGAGGTCTTTAAAGACGATGACACGCAACGTTACATGACAGAAGCTGGGAGAGGAGTCGGCCATGGCCTTTGTTAGGGAACCACCCCACAGTTCGCCTGAAGTGATTTCGGGAAACCATGGAATACCTAAATCAGGATGGCCGGATCTGAGAATCGAACCCGGGACCTCCCGAATGCGAGTCCAACGTGTTACTGTTGCACTACCTTTCTCGGTTTAAACAAGCGAACATGAAAAACCAGTAATACAAACACTTCGAGGATGCTTTACCTTTAGGCGACAGGAGTGGAAAATTTATAACTTTATGTCAGTACGAAAATTGAGTTACTTATGTAGACGTTACTAGAGACTACATTGTCCTTCCTTGGAAAAATAATAGTAAGTAGGAACCTTTGTTTTTCGCGGAAAGAATTTAAAGAATTTTGCCCCACTTTGTTTTAGTGCCTTAAGTGCACATCTGCAGTTCTACTTCATGGTTATTGGCAGCGTGTCTATGTGAAGTGACGTATATCATTCGACTGAGCCATTACAACATCGTTCCTGCAACGACACACGTCTGTGATTTGTCAGTAGAACCCCAAGGCTCGTGGCAGTTTGATGATTTAAATTTTAACTACAGATGGTAAAATTTCGCGAATTCAATGACCTGCACTCTAGAATCAAATATCCTGTATATACTCAAGCACTGTCTATTCGTTCATTATCTGCTGTTCCACTGAGTAGCAGCTAGTGGACAAATGGTCGGGACTTGAGTATGCATAGGATATTTGAGTCTAGCATGTAGGTCATTGAATTCGCGAAATTTCACCAACTCTAGTTATTACACAAAATAGAACCAAAATTAATAATTTAATTTTTTGTAACCTTTAGCGTGTAGTCTTTGACATTATATATATATATATATATATATATATATATATATATATATATATATATATATATGCGCGTGTGTGTCACCCATTACTATGAGTCGTCAGGTGCGTTTACGCTCCCAAGTTGTTACTTTAAAAAATAATTTATTTTTTTCGGTCAAATGTTATTTATGTTCTCGATGTAGGCCATTTGTCGCAGCATACTAGAGTCAAGCCACGCTATTTCGATTGCTGAAACGAAATTAAATATTCTACATGATTTAACTTGCAAATACCAGCAAAATGGTGTTTCGCCGGTAATCGGTACGTTACGTGACGAACCCGAAGACACGTTTTCTTTGGGAAGATGTTATATTAACGAAGCCGGAAACAAAATGTCAATACTACAAGTAATAACGCAAATACACCGGCGTAAATGCACCTGACGACTCATAGATGTTACATCCTGTGCGTATATGAGACAGAGAGAAAGATAGAGGAAGAGAGAGAGAGAGATGGGGGCGCAAATAAAAAAACATTTGTGAATTGCGTGTATTTTTCGTAAAATAGTGATAAGTGTACAAGTCATCGATTACTAGTCTGACATATATTAATAAGACGAGGCATTGTAATACGTTGTTTGAATGTAGTTAGCATTTTGTGTATATTGTTATATTCCTTCAAAGACCGTTTTGTCAGTAACAATAATAACTAATACGTTACAGTGCTTTGTTATTGTGGCAGTAAGATATTCTAGTACGGTGAACTCTGTTTACTACGTTCAGTAGCGTAGCCAGGATTTCTGTTTGGGGGGGGGGGCAATGTTTACACATCCCCCCCCCCCTCCATTGAAGCGGGAAGTCTGGGGGTTCTCCCCCAGAAAAATTTGAATTTAATGATGCAAAATGAGGCCATTTTAGCAGTTTTACTGTCAGAAAAAAAAAATTATTTGTTAACTTTGAGTAGGGGGTTTTAGGGGCTCCGAGCACAAGAGGGTTGAGGGTGTGGAGCTGCGGAGCCGCGGCCGCCATCTTGGATTACGTCATCGCCGCCATCTTGGATTACGTCATCGCCGCCATCTTGGATTACGTCATCGCCGCCATCTTGTTTCCGGCCGCCATATTGTTTCCGGCCGCCATATTGTTTCCGGCCGCCATCTTGGATTACATCACTTTCAAAAATTTCCAAAAATTTCCCAAAATTAAAAAAAATTTAAAAAAAAATTTAAAAAATTAAAAAAAATCTAAATAATAATTTTACACCCATCCACCATCTTGGAATAATACCCCCCCTTCCCCCATCCCCCCCCCAAAAATAATATATTTAGTTCTAGGAATGGCCACCAGGGGTTTGAGCCGCCATTTTTTTACTCACTTGATTCTACTCCACCCGTATAC
>PNEQ01050339.1:0-34021 GCA_003012365.1 Medauroidea extradentata
TGGCACCTCGGACCCTAGCCGAAGATACACGAACTTGCCCGAAGCATGCGCTACGAGAGAGAGCGAATGCTATCTCTCTCTCTGTCTGCGCTTCTTTACGGAGTTGTTCCGTTATTTAAAATTATTGATGCCTCTTCGTTCATTTAAGTCGCGTTCTTCGTTAAATTCTCTGTAAATTTACTGTTTTTTCTAACAGTGTGTAACGGTCGCACAGAGGCACAGCGAGCTAGCGGCGACAACGAGGTCACTAAAGAGACGGTGAGACACAACTTGGTAAAATGACAGGAGCTGGGAGAGCATTCGGCTATGACCTTACTTAAGAAACCATTTCAGCATTCGCCTGTAGTAAAATAGCGAATCAGCGGAAAACTGAAATCAGGATGGCCAAAGTCGGGGATCGAATTGGGTTCTTCCGAATGCGAGTCGAACGAATTACCGGTTCGCCACCTCGCTCAGTGGAAGGATGAGAAAGTGGTATTGTAACATGAGTGAGTCCACTTTTTCCTTCTTCCTGTCATAGTCCAGAGCATCTACTAGTATTAAACCATACATTACTTTTAAGCCTATTTCCCGATGATAAAATAGGATTATAAGATTACATTACCGTAAATGTGTCCGTGTGTGTGAGTGTCTTCCCTAAAAAAATTTGAACCCGTACACATAATTTCATTAATTTTTGTACACGTCGTATATATAGTGCTTAGTATGGCAACTTTGATTATTTTTATACTGTACTTATATTTCACAAACAGCAGCCATTAGTCTTATTTGACCAATTCGGGCACAAGGGGATGTGGGTTAGGAATCAAGATTCGCTGCAGCACCCTTGGATCACGTCACGCACAGCGCCAATAATAGATGATGTCATGGCAGCCATTTATGATGGAAATAATCGTGACCTTGACTGACAGGTCCCCAAACGTCAACACTTCGAAAAAATAAAAAAATATTATTCCTATCTGCCATCTTGTATCCTACTTTGAGTCGCTAAACGGTTGTAATTTACGTGTGTTCTTGTAGGCCACTATCTTGCTTACTTCATCCAACCCATTGCCACTTGATCGTATGCACAGAGAGATTAATGGTAAAAATTGTTTTTATGTTATTATTTTACATAAATGACTTTACTACATTATTAACATTCAAGAGCAATTCTCTTCGACTCCCGACGAGAGAACATCCTAATATCATGACACACAGCATCTGACCTCTACCACCTGCACTGAGGTACTGACCAGGTTTTAGCATAACAAAGCAGTTATACATGGCCCACCCTCACTTCCTCTTCTCTCCACCTTCTCCTCACATCATCTGCACAAAAACCATGAAAGGTTATTGCTTTACTCCTTTATGTTCTCTAAAAGTTAGCACTTGTATGCTCACCAAATGACATTGTATTCCTCATGTAGCATTGCCAGCATGCAAGCAATGATTTAGGATGTCTCCTTTCGCCCTCGTGCATACTCAGCTTGCCAACACTGCACACTTGGTCGTCCTCCTCCCCTCTTGCCTAGTCAGTATGCTATCAAAGCATCCGATCTCTCCCTTCTCTCTCGTGTTCACCAAGTCAATATTGCATCTGTTCAGACATATTGGTTACTGTTGGTGTAAGATTAATAAAGCACACATGTACAAGCCCAACCTTCCACAATGTCTGTTACAGTCACATTAAGTCTAAATTGCAATACCCTATACGTTTGGTGTCCACGCATCTGGATGCTGTCAATATAAATACTCTTAATTTGGAGACAGATACTCTTTACACTCCTTACAATTATATATTGCATGTGCCCTACGTTTATCGTATTAAACTTAAAATAGATTCATAGCTATAAACAATTATTCATAATCACAAATTTTCAGGACACTCTATTTGAATTTAGAAATCTGTATGAGGCTAGGACCAATTAATTTACAATTTTCTGTCAGTTTTTATAAATAAGATATATTAATTTTTATATGATAATTGTCTGCTTTTAAGTTCTCAGTGTTTGAAATTTTGCAATTGAGGTTAAGAAAACAAAACTTGTACTGAACAGGCAAACATAGCGAGTTTTAAAAAATGTGCTCGTGGCGCAAATCAACGAACACTTATCATTTAATTTAAAAGCACACAAACTATGCCAATGCTGACCTTACAGTACCCGATATATAAGTAATGATTCATACACACGACATTCAACACATCGCAAATAACTGATTTAAGGAGAAATATAACAGTAGCGCAGCAAGCCAGCATGTGATTGGCGTGACACGAGTGTAATACTGCAGTATTGTCATTGCATGTATTCTTATGTCCTAAGTTAGATATGTAATAACGCAGTACAGTGGTATGTTATGCATACAAACTACCAAACTATGCTGTGTTCTTGCTTATCCATGCGTAGAATATCAAACAATTTATTAATCCATTCACGAAGTGAAGATATTTTAAGAAGTATACGTAGTTTAAAGAAATAATACCTGCTTCACATTCCTGATATAATTGAAACGATCATGTTTTTGAAAAGTCTGACAAAAGTGACAAATAGATCTTAAAAGGCTAGACATATCATTCGAAGCTTAAAAATGTAATACAATGTGGGGAATAGTGACTTACAAAACACCAACACGAAAATTTTAAAAAGTATCACAGTTGGAAAATTATTTAAAATTTCCGTTATAAATGAAACTATCTGAACATCCTTATAAAAATGAAAAATACATTACAGTTCTGACTCTAGTATAATTTTTTCCGATTTGAAAGCGCATAACAAGTATTTGTCAATGAAGTCTAACATAAAAATAAATTTTTCTGATTTTTCCTCGCGATTTTTTTTTTCGAAAATGCAATTTATATAATAACTGGTACTTAAAATTCCATTAACAAAAGAAAATATATCAAACATGTTCGTTTAATTTTTTTTCGAAGTCAAAGTTTACTACTAGTGTCATATTTATGTATTGTGGCGATTTGTGATAGCAATAGCAGTGGCAGCAGATACACCAGACGTGCTCACTAATGTCGGGGATGTCTTCAAGGGGCTTGTTGAATATTTGTAACACTTGTAAGCAAACAGTCACTTTAGTATTTCACTCTTTCTGCTTCATTCTCGGTTTAACAATGTAAAATTATGTAAATATATGCTTTTTTGTACCAAATGGGTAACAAAACTACGTCTTTGCAATTCGCACTATGATTTTGGTATTTTTTTACTATGAGTATCTCAAATCCAAAATATTATTTTTTGGACAGCACCAATTCGAATTAAGTTATTGCAACAATATACGTCTGAAATTTGTGGAGATAACATTAAGACGCTGAGAGTTAAAGATATCCTGTCACAGTTGCAGATGACACATAAGTTATTTAAACAAAATCTTGCGAAATTCTTCACTTTGCTAACATTAAAATTATAATAAATTGTCGAGTCTCAATAGCCTACCAAGAAGAAGTCCGTTCATTTAATTTGCCTCTGGTAATTTTTCTACTAGTGTTGGTTTTGCCATTACAAATATGTTTTACATTTAATGGAACAGTTACAGTTTTTCAGGGAGTTTTGAAAGTGCTTAATAGTAACGTATACAAGTCATAAGATGCAATATTAACATGGAAACATTGGCACTGTAGCATCTAAAAGTTACGATATAGTGTGTCTAAGAATGTATAAATAATTATGTGTCATTACCGTTTAGTCCAAGTTTCTATCCGATAATTTCCCAGACTTGATTCTTTCTCCAGGGTTGCCTGTATGCTGGTACTGTCACATCATACAAAAGTGGATATTTATTCACTTCATCGACAATGATTATATCCATCGCCACAGTGAACTTCATATCAGTGGATGCTTGACGGTTATAAAGGTAATAAATATATATGTTCAAGTACAATACCGGGAGATAACGCACTATAAACACTCGAGCGATGTTCAGAAGTTCACCAACACGTAGGGCCGCGCGGATCGAGCGAGGTGTGTAATATTCAACACCCCGGGCAGGAATGAGTCCCTAAGCGATTTCCAGGCGCTATTTTCGCCCGACAAACCTCGAAGCTTGATTAAACTATTACCGTAAGAGAATTGGTGACGCGCACTTGCCAAAATTCCGCCTATAAAGCTACTCAGCGCCGAGAGATAAATTCCAAGTTAGGACGTGCCACATTCACACCTGGAGCCTGTCTTGCTACCTGAAGACTGACTTCGGCGACGATATTCGGTAAACAACCTTCCCTCCCCTCTCGCGCTTTCTTTGCAACCCTTACGACATTGGTGGAGGCCGCGCCGGAGGGGCAATTATCCGCAACAGAGCACACGTCAACAACATTCTTCACACGCCGGCTTCCCCTCACATCACTACTCGTGCACGATTGTGTCAAAACGTACAAAATATTTGTGATAACTTTTTTTCTCGAGCTTCTTGAAAATTCGACGACGCACTGGAAACATGGAAAGAATGTGGCCACAAAATGCTTTGTCGATATGGACCTCACCAAATTTTTTGTAATAGTTACATTTTTTGTAGGCACTGCAAAACTTTACTGGAGGTAACTAAAATAATTGTGGTCATAACAAAAAAATTAGGTGAGGGCCAAAACGACAAAATTTTTCCTGGTGACCATAAAGATTTTAGAATATTCACTGAAGGAAAAAGTAGGTTTATCCGATCCTTCCTGTGTATGTGTTTGTCCTTCAAAAACTTTTGAACCAGAGGACCGAATTTCACCAAGCTGTCTACATATGCAGTACCTTACTTAGTAACCGGACTTTACTTTTATATATTTAGTTTCCGCCTAATTCACATTTTCAAAAAGGTGGCCATTTTAACATTTCTCGATCAAACTAATTACCTAAGGGACCGTATTTTGAAATTTCATCAAATTTGGTACACATACACAACTTTCAAAGTTGACTTTACTTTCGTGTATTTCGTACATCGTATGTTGATATTTTCAAAATGGTGGCCATTTTCATATTTTTATCATAGTGTAAAATATCTTAGAAAACATTTTTCAGTATTTCGTCAAACTCAGTACACGTATACTGTGTATAAACCTGACTTGACTGTAGTTAATTTCGTTCTTCCAGTTTCCATATTTTCAAAATGGCGGCAATTTTTATACTTTCAGCATAGTACTACATACCTTACGAAACATTTTTCCAAATTTCATCAAATTTGGTACGCATACACTGCATTCGAAGCCGGCTTTACTTTTATGTACACATATACTGTATACAAAGCTGATATGACTGTAAAGTATTTCGTTCATTCTGTTTCCATATTTTCAAAATGGCGGCAACCTTTATGTTTTAACATAGAACTACATATCTTAGGAAATATTTTTTTACGAATTTCATCAAACTTGGTACACATTTACTGTATACAAAGCTGATTTTACTGTTGTATATTTCGTTCGTCTGTTTCATAAAAAAATGTGCCTATTTCCATATTTTAGCATAGTATTAAACATCTTATGAAAAATTTTTCAGAATTTCACCGAACATAGACATTTGAAGATGACTTTACGTTTGTGTATATCATTCATCCTGAGTTCATATTTTCAAATCGCTGCCATTTTTCCATATTTTTAGCATAGCATTACACGTCTTAGGAAAGATTATTAATATTCAGAATTTCATCAAATTTGGTACACATGTAGCCAGTTACATACAGTCATACAATGCTTACTTGACTTTTGTGTGTTTCGTTTATCCCGTTTTATTTTTTTTATTTTATTTTCTATATTGTTAGTATAGCAACACATAACTTAGGTAATATATTTTTTTTAATTCAGAAAATCATTAAACATGATACACATGTACTACATACAAAATTGATTTGATCTTAGTGTATTTCGTTCATTCAATGTTCGCAGTTTTATAATGGTAGTAATTTTTATATTTTTACTATAATATGACATAACTGTTGAATACATCTACATATTAGTAATTGCATGAAATTTGATACGCAAAAATTACATACAAAGCTGACATGACATTTTTGTATAACATTGATCGCGTTTTCATTTTTTTTTTTTTTGCGTAATATGACATAGACTATTTTGGGAAATATTTGTCCGTAGTTTATTAATCTCGGCCCTAATATTCTAGTTAATTTACTGGAATTTTGTGTATTTCGTTTACCTTTTTGTAATATTTGGAAATCTGTGGCCATTTTTTATCTTTATGATAGAGTGATAATTTTAATCAAATTACATATGCGTATGTTACTTAGTAAACTGACTTGTTTGTATATTTCGTTTATCATGTGTCTAAAATGACATAATTATTTAATATTCATAGATGTACACAAACGATATTAACTTTCATTGTTAATTTTCACCAATTTGAGGAAATTGATAGTAAGTTTTACATAAATATTTGGTTCAACAGTGATAGTATGTGTAACAATTAAGTAGGCTGTTAGCTACTTATTTTTCTTCATAATCTTAAATTAAAAATTAATTCAGTGACCAAAAAATTCCTTTAATGTAAAATGAATGTAGGGTGTTTTGTACTTACTTGTCATATTGCCTTAACGAATAGCCGGCGAAAAAATGAAGACAAGTGATATCAAGCATTCCGCGCTTTTATTACATTAAAGTTAAATTTTAGTGAATTACTAAAATTTTTTTGTTATGTTTCTGTAACAAATAAAGCTATGCTGATCTGTAGGAAATACTATCACGATGAAACAAAATCTTTGTTTTTAAAGATTATCATAAATTTTATAGTTAACATTGCTGCGAAAGAGTATTTTTTTAACTGTATTAATTTTACATTATTTTATTGAATATCTTAGTTCAGAACGTTTTATTAAATTTATATATGCGTGTGATATACACTTACTTTGCTATGGCGTCTTGAAACGATAGGGTGAGCACAGAATGTCTCATAGAGAGGCAAGCTATCGGCAAGAATGTTCACGCCAACCCAGTGGCTCGCGCCTAGAGGCTAGCCTGAGACGTGATGCGTACTGTTATATTTCCCCTATGCTCACCTCGCTGAAGGCTCTGAGGCTAGGGAGGAAAATATACAAGGAAGGGAAGTGAGTAGATATAATATAAGCAGTAGGTAATATAAGTTTATTACGTGAAAGCTCTAGAAACACGACAGCTACGAGAGTAGGAAGGAAGGAAGTAGGCTAGGGTAAGGATCGCTCTCAGCCCTAACCGTCACAACTCACCACGCTGGCTGCCAATCATATCTAGTAGAAGAGGTCTGGACGTTAGCCACGCCCCGTGTCAGCCGTTCCAGGTTCGACTCCCGGGGCGATAGGTCCGGTCGTCCTCGTAGTCCGAGACCATCTCCCCCAGACCTCTAGATTGTTGTTCTTGCCATTCTCTGCGCCTCCAGCAAGTCGTCAAAATCCTCTCCTCTGATTGGTCCTTTCCTAGGCCCAGAGTGGAGTCATCCTTGCTGTCTCAAGACGGTTTTGCGAGGGAGTCAAGGCCCACTTAACTTCACGAATCATTGGCATACAATAAGTTGCGGCAATCGTCCTGAAGTTTGGAGTAATTGTTTGATAAATATCCGCTGACCGCATTACTCCGCCAATGCCGCCAGTGTTGCGTGCGATTATGAAACCGTAACAATGCGCTGCATCGCCCTTAGCACTCCACTCTTCTGAGCACTGGAGGCTCAACAGACCGCAGTGAATACTGCGGCGTAGAGCTGCAGAGCAAGTAGAGGAAGTATTTCACGACATGGGTTACTGTGGAGGCTGGAGGAAGACAGTACATAGAGAGTGCAACAAGGGCGTTGCTAAGCAGTCCCAGTGGGTGGCTGTGACCCTACGCGCCACAAACATCCTGTCTCAACCACAGACTCTTATATCCGTCACACACCCTTATACATGACCTTCGTGAACTAACAAACAATGTTTCCAGGACAAACTTTACTATGGTTCTCCGTTGCACTTTTATTGTTAAATATATTAGCCTTCCCCTGAACTTACGAACTACGCAAGCAGCAAACTAATACGCTTTAATTTGTTTGTTATTGTTGTTGCCGCTGCTGTCGCTTGCAAGGACTAAGAAGGTAGGCCTACTCCGTGTGAAAGCATTATGTACGTCACAGGCCTTGAAGTTCCACAGCACGGGCAACGTGCCTCTTGCTAGCTTCTAAGCACGAGTGGTTTATCTGACGTGCAGTATCACCACCGATATATCCCCTCTATTAGTAGCTCCACTCACTTTTCGCTATTAGAATGTTTCACCAGTTGGTTACAGTGCCTTACACTCACATTGCGTGTCTCGAGCTCTACCTGCAAATCACAGACGAGATGTGTTGCAGTAATACTATAAAGATATGACTCAGTCAAACGAAAGTCGTCACTTCACAAGGAAACAGAAGAAAATGTGAGGAGGTATTGTATTCTGGCCACGACATGAAGAAGCGAAGTGCTCCGTGTACGTACGTTGAAATCCATCAGACAGTCAAGTTTTCCCGCGAGAAACCGTCATCTGCAGTTATTTTTTATAACTTTGGGTTTCCAGCATCTCAACAATATTCGCTAGAAATGGCGTATACCTAACAACACACTCTAGTTGGTCATACAGAAATCATCCAATGATCACACAGTTTAATATTTCAAACAATTTCTACTCGAGGTGCCAAAGCTTGCGCCTTCCTCCACAATGATTTCCTTCTTGCCAGAAGAATGTGCTTGAGCCGTGAGTCTCAGCCACCGAGGCGTTCTGACACCACGTCACTTCAGAACACGACCGCTGAGTGCTGAACAAAGAACACACTGGTACATACAACCGACATAAAACTGGCAACGCTGTTGCTCAAAGCGTGCTTCTGCACGCCACACCAGCTTCTTTGAGTCCGGAGAATTAGCGTGGTGAGAAGGTTTAACAACTACAAGGTCTTAATAATAGCTGATGATGGTTAAGTGCGACGGAGATACAGCACAAAAACCATACCCGTGCAAGGATACGAACCCAGGGCCTCCCACACCGTAGACCGGCGTGTAGCCGAGTACTCTACTGTGGTCGGCCCGAAGAAATAGCCACAAACGCCGGGTGCATAATGAAAAGAAAATTTCGCGACATCAATGTCTTACATGTTATAATCCACTATCCTGCGCATTCTTAAGCCCCTATAATTTGTTAGCTGCTTCTCACTGGAACAGCAGACAGTGAACGAATATACGAAGCTTGAGTAAGCATATAACAGCGTAGTCTAACACGCGGTCGTACTAACTGGAGCAGTACAGAATGAACGAATGTATGGGGCTTGAGGATGACTAGGAACTAGGTTTCTAACATCTTGGTCACTGAACTCGAAATATATTCCTTGCCCTACTAAATTACAATTTTCATGAACTAATGTACTAACTTAGTGAATAAGCGAAATAAGTTATACTGATGTTGGCAGCAGGAAAAACCTGGACTTACATGGTACGACTCAGCAGACCACGGAAATATAATGCCAGCTGTGCGCCGTTTGCGTATGGTAGGTTAATGAATTATTTTTAAGTAGCAAATGATCGTAAACCAAAACAACAGTCCCTGGCAAATAAACACAAAAAATGCCCACCAATAAAACATAGAAGAAAACAGAAGGTGGCACATTAACAAACACACAAAAACCAGAGGAAGCTGTTGTAAACAAACAATATCAATGTGGAAGCAATGCACGATTAAATAAATGCTGGGCTACCATACGCAACGGGTAAAGAAAAATAATTACTTAAATAAATAAATAGGCTCTCTCGCCATGACAAACAATGTACTACACCAGAGGAAAATATGAAAATATATTAAATGAGAACTCTGAAATTTGAGGTTACTCAAAACGATTATTTAATTTTTACTGCAATATTAAATATTTTGTTTTCATTTTTTAAAAATAAAATTCACCACATTATTGACACCGATGAATAGTCCATTAGTACTGAAATTGTAATGAAATTATAAAAAGGCCAAATATTGCAGTCACAGTTAAATGAAAATAGTGAATTGATTATACAATTATTATTTTTCTTAAATTCACAATAAAATTATCGAAGCAATAAATGCCCATTCTATAGGCTAAATATATAACGTACGTCTGAATCAATGACGTAATAAATTAATAAAAACAAAATACAAGTAAATTGTATCCATCCGTTAGGCCTTATAGAATTTTACATTGTTATGAAATTCAAATTAATTATTAAAAACGTACAAAATATTACATAAAAAGGTAAGTGTGATAGCTGTTAATTTATAGATTAAAATAAACAAATTTAGTTGCGGCTTACCTGTTCAAAGTCTCGCAGTAGAAGAGTACAGCACGGTGGGGTAGCTTCATGTTTCCCAGTTACAGCGGCAAAACAAAGAAGACGAAAAGGCTAATAAAATGCCCTAAAATAGGCCAGAAAGACTGGACGTCTGTAGTCAGGTCAGCTCGTCAATAGTCCAGCTTGTGAATAGGCCAAGACGCGAATCGGCAGGGACGTGAATATTCCAAGACGATAATCATCCAGGTTGAGAATCGGCCTGGACGCGAACCCTCACTACACAGAAATTATCAAAATATTATAGAAGATGAAAAATTTAAACATAACACAAAACCTCTCGTAGGAAAATTACTCACCAGACGAGGGCGAAGATAATCACTTGACGAAATAATTGATGAAACAACCACGACAAAATATTTTTTTTAAATGTAGCACTACAGTTTGTCTACTACGTCAAAATATAAATTTTGCTACATTATGAAAAGTAAATTATAGCACCTCAAGTGCCAAGATCTGCCAAAAAGGCAGGAATGCCAAACACACTCATCTTGACGATACGGTGGTTGACGGCAAAGTGTTTAGAAAATCAACGGAAGAAGCTGCAGAAATGTTGAACAAAGGAGCATAGGAAATGGTTAGCAACAGTACCAACCTCGGCAAAGCGCGCACTGAAGCACAGTAACATGTGATAGTCACGTGACCACAATCGCTAAACTGCATGGAAATCACTCGGTGAAACACAGAAATCACGCACTGCAACGACAGCAGCACGTGGCATGAAGACGGAGGTACGACAGAACAACTGACAGAGGAATATAAAGCTCAGCAGCTACTGTCCTGCTAAGATAAAACACGGTAGCGAGACTAGGGTCGGCTCGAACTAATGTAACAAGAAAGAATAGCTGTAATTGAAAGTGAACTTTCTGAAATATCGTTAGTAAAATTAAATTACTCAATAACACTTATTATTGTTAATATAATATTAAACAAGTTAATAACAACACAAACAATTATAATTTGCCTGAATTTAGGAAACATAAATACAAAAAATTTAATATGTATATTATTTAAGTCGTGTCGTATTTGATACGGCACAGCTGAGATGTCAGGAAGTGTACATTCGTTTGTGGGATCAACTATATTGCACGATTTGGATTTTGTTTTCTAGCGGCATTTCTATTGAGAAGAGCTTGAGAAGTTCCATATACGATCACATTCCGATCTGTATAAATGTGTGTCACGTGGTTGACCCGTGAATTTGTCGACTCCCCCTGGCGACGAACAATGTTTCGTAACGATAGCAAATTGAACTCGCATTTGGTAGGACCTGAGTTCGAGTCCCAGTTTGGTCATCCTGATTAGAGTTTTTCATCATGTCTCGAACTAAACCAAACCGAATTCTGCATGATTTTGTTTTATGACATAGGTCACTGCTTATTCTTCTCCCAGTGTCTGTCCTTGCGTAAGTTTGTGTTAAATCGTTTCAAACAACCTCGCTGTCGATTAGACACAAGGCCAACATAAAACTGACTCCCAGTGTAAACAAAACAAATTCACACATGCGTTTATACATTGTCACGTCACCTCTCGAAAACTTGAACTTTTAATAATTAAAGTCACGAAGTTGTTGCAAAATATATATTTTTTTTTTTTCGAAGTTTCGTATTAATGATTTCTGTACACATCTGCAGCTGTGCTTTATGGCCAGTGGATGGATGTTTTTACACTCTCTTGTCGAGGAGTTCTAACGACAAATAACAGATGTAAGGGACCACAATAATTTAAACTCTGATTGGTGCAGTCAAACGAGTGACGTGTCTGAACAAAGACACGCTGCAAATAACTATAATCAGAGCTGCTGATGTGAAAGTGAGGCATTGAAACAATGTTGTTCAACAATATTTTCAAAACTAACGCGTTTCTATGCTCATCATGCTTAATGTAGCTTCATCTGTTCCTAATTGAAGATTTTAGCAAGATGCATTCGACAGTATATTGATAGAGGCTTGTGTAATTATATATCAACTTGCTTTGTGCACATTAGAAGTAAATCATATTTTGCTACACTTACGATATTTTTACAATTACGATGTTAAGAACGTCTTGCCTTTTATGAAAACATTAATAGTAATTTGTAACAATTGTTTACCATGTTAAACATAGACCAGTAAACTATAATGCTCCTGTTAAGAGGCATCTCAGCAACGCATCCACACATTCAGTAATAATCTGCATGAGAAGAGTTACATTGTCTGTAAGCCAATGCCAGGAAAGGTAACTGCAATAACGACAAACGCATGTTGCAATCGCATTCGAAAGGATCCGGGTTTGAGTCCTGTTTCCGGCAATCCTGATTTCAGCTATCTGAGTTTTTCCTAAATCACCCCAAGTGAACACTGCGATTATTAGTTAATACTGGTTCTGGCTGAGTGTCTTATTCAGTTACCAGTGTGCATCTAGCAAGCTGGTGAGGCTGTGCGAAGTCACGTCAAATAATCAATCAGCAAACCGAGACAGTTATCAAATTAATACTAAACATACGTTAGAAAAACACGTTTTCCACACTGTACAGTCAACAAATATTATTAGCAATTGCTGAATTTCTGTACGCATCACTTATTTATCATAGGCTAGTTTAAAATATCTGAAATTAAATTTTGATTAAATTTCCAATGAAGGACAAAATAAACAACTTAACGGGGCAGATGTAAAATCTAGTTAAGATATACATTCGTGCAGAAAGGAAGGCAAAATATCTACGTACAGCCAACATCACAAAATAATTGTTTAGTCGGCATTCGTTTCAAATTATAGAGTCATTTAAAAACAGTTAAAATTTATAGGAATTAACTACGATGATACGTTTATAAAGTAATGATACTCTTAGCTTGATTCGTTATAAAATGTAAATGAACTGATAAAATTTCATTATTTCTAGGAATTAAAACTATCTGACAAAATATTTTACAAATAACTATGATTTTCGGGAAACGGTAATAGTTTCAGGTCATCACTATTTGGTTTGAATGCGTTCAAACATTTTTTGATAGTTAAAAGTATTACGCGCATATTGTACTATAATATTAATTAATAAAAGTAGCTTATCGTTTTTAAATCAGTTGTGAAGTATGATGTAAACGAACGTAATGTAATTTGTTCTGGCTTTAACTTGAATATGCCAGTCATAAATAAGCATAAGCTACTCGCAGATACTACACTTAAACATCCGTTTTGTTGTTATAGATGATTTGCCAGAACTAGACAAGCAACAAAACTGCTTAGGAAGGTATCAGCAAAAATAATTTGATATAAATTCTAAACGTCAATATTTTTGTCTGCATCTACATCACTGAGATGCAAAGGTCCCATGTTTTCATTTATAAATAAATGTATTTTAGTTAATTGTAAATTAAGGAAGCAATTATACACTTGCAATGTATACATCCCCCCCGCCTTCAGCTAGACCAAAAAAATTTTCCCTATTTCCAAAGTCCACGATCATGTGTGTGTAGGTACGAATAATAAACACACATTAAACCAGCATTAGTATTATTTTATACATTCTATGTCAATATGAATGTTTAATGTATGTTATTTCGTCACCATTGTTTTACTATCTTAAATAAGTTTTAAATATTTGTTTCCGTACTAATATAACAATTCCTTACGTGTAAATTATTTGTTATATGCGTGAAATGGTTTACTTAAGCTTTAATAAACCATAACAATGAGAACTAAGTTCTCCTACCCGGCGCTCTACCCCCACCAGGAAGCCCCTGACAGATGGAGGTAGGTGGCACCCCGAGCGCAGAAGTGGGTGTGGTTGCGGGCCAAAGTTTTGTAGGCGTAGCTTGCTACTTGCTACATCTGCGCGCGCGCTCACCGCGGCACAACGTCCGTGCAACAAGGACCTACATGCCCGTACTGGTACGTCGCTGTCCCCTGCCCCCTTCCTTATTACAACCATTTACAGCTTAAGATTATGTGGTAGATGAATTAACGCTTAAATTAAAGCTACACGAATTTGGAAGCCAAAAGTCAACAATCCTAGATAATTATGCTTTCCATCTAAATGAGCAGACAATTACCCAAAATTAAGCATTTGTTAAGCATCATCATTTGCGTCGCAAATAAATGTACGTGATTTCTGAAATACTTTCCTTGAAAAAAAAAAAATTTTTTGCAAACAATTGTCTAGATAAACTGTTTTCTGTTTTATTTTTTTGGCTGGGAGAAACCTTGGTTTTTTAAACTGATGCATTAGCGCTGAATTATGTATCTGGCCTTATTAAGATGGACCTATTTTATAGACCTACGTCACTGTCAGAACTTTGCTGAGTCACAAAAATCAAACAAAAATAAACGCAAGAATTAGTTGTCAACAAATACTTACAAAATACACTTTAATAATGTTTATTTGGTACATTACACTAATTTGTCTAGTGGCAAATAATTTCTTATTAATTATGAATATGTTATATAATATAATTACAAATGTAATATAACTGCAAAGTATATATTTCACCAAGATAATGTTTGTTTATTATAAATATCGAGTAATGTTTAAGAAAACTTTACCGCCGCTAAAATAGTTCAGTAATAATATTTATGGTAAAGTAAGCAGTCGATATTTAACGAAACAAAAATGAATTCGCTGAAAACACTGTGTTAGTTAACAATTCTTACGCCTTGTGGTAAGATAATTGGCTTGTATTTAGAAGGATTCTGGTTTGATTCCCAGTACTGTATTTGTGATGTGAAAACTCGGGGGAAGACGCAATTTTAAAGCGAATATGTTTTAATAAATGTGCACAATAGGATACTTTTTTCGTTGGACATTTCTGTAATCCAGTAATGACGTATAAGTTTCTTTCCAATAAAAAGTTTAAATAATAAATACAGAAACTTAAAATATCTGCATTACTGCTATCTTCTTCATACTGAGATCTTCCCCCGTGATTCCTTACACGTTACGTTATTCCGCAGTCAATCCAGGTGAATGCCAAGATAGTTTCTAAGACCATGGCCAGGCCAGTTCGTCCTTTGCTGTCTGTTGGAACCACTGGGTCTAATTATAATGACATCTATTTGAAGCTTAACTACCAAGTCTTGCAAAACTTGCTTTTAATTTTATTCTGCCATTTAATGAAATGGTTTTCGCTAGTCCGGCGTAGTAGGCTATTTTATATTCTAACGATACATAAAACAGCCATTTAAAACATTTTAAAATAAACTTTAGTATACTTTGTTACCGTAGGCAGAAAGGAATGCAAGAAGCTTATATGTTGTGTATGTGGTAATTATCAAAGATAATTTATCGACTTTGGCAACCTTGGCTTAGTCATAAAAACATTCACATTTGTTCCTCATATTCACAACAGCCTAACTTTCAACACTATGTCCCACTCTTATATATATATATATATATATATATATATATATATATCGCGATTGTAGTGACAAGATAACTGCCGCTTGTTTTTGTTTTTTGGACAAGGACTCATTATGGAAAATTTAGCTGTTTTTTACTTCCCCTGTTTGACTAGATGACTTATGATCCTGGTGTGTCGACACCGAGCGACTGTTATTTGTCTGTAAAAATATATACGACTCACAAAATAGTTGTCTGATCATAAAGTCACCACACTATTATGAACAAACTGTATCATTATTTTCGTTGCGACGTAGACCACACGCGTTTCACAGGCACCGTTACGTAATAATTAATTTTCAATACGTATTCAACCTGAAGGGGATTGACGAAACCGGCCGGGTACGTCACTATATATGAGTGCAACCTTGGGCTGAAGTAGGAAATGAGTAACATAACCAGTTCAGTCGCTGAAGAGGACTAGAAATTGGAGTCTGATTGTAACATTTACTTAAAGCATTGATCAGACTGAACTGATTGAAGATGAAACGGTTGTAAATCGAATCCTTTATTTTTTTGTTGTGTTAGAACTAAGAGCAATCCAGAGATTGGAAAAATATTACAGTTACATTTTGTAGAAAAAAATGCGAAATGTAAAAAAATTTAAATTAATTGAAGTCACAAAAAATTCAAAACCAAATATGTAATAGATATTTGGTCTATTTGCTCTGTGAGCTTCGTTTGCAAAGAAGCTCTGTCTGGTTGCACGATATATATGTAAAATGTTTAGTCTTTATTCATTCCGATTTCGTATGTCAACCTGAACTGAAAATATTACAGCCAATATTTCAGTCCGTGTCCACTTTGCCTTCGCTCTATGTTGACTCCAAACAGAGTTTCACTTCAGTCCGGGATTTCACTCCAAAGTACTGCGTGTATAACACTACACGTGTTATTTCAGCAAAATATTGTGGTAAAGCGCAATACCACAAGTACATTATTTTTCTGAAGTAGTACTGATTACTTCAGCATATACATTCCTTCACGCTCAAAAGAGCCACGAGATTGTTTCATGCGCAAAAGAAATACCACGACTATTTCTTGGTGGTAGGTTCGATACTGTAATATGGATTCCACTTAACTCATTATACTTAAACCGACGTCTTTATCACATACTTAATTGCAACTATAATCAGTTTTAACTCAAAATGATAACGTTTTGTGAAATATTAAGGGTAAATATCGTATACATTTAATTATTTTTGTTATATAACTAACCGGGTTTTGTACCTGATTTTTTCTATTACATTGAAAACAGATTTATTTTTTAAATTTCTCATTACTTTTTTTTTACTTTTTTATAACCATCATTTCCTCGTTTCCAGTCTTGACCACGTAATTAATAAATAGAGATGATGGATTATCGCGGGAAAACTTGACTGTTTGCTGGATTTCAACGTACGTTAAACCTACCCTAAGATTACTGGCTTTCGCACATACGTGGATCTGTTACCCTATTTGACTGAGCCAATAATAATCCCGGTACTATAATATTTGATGACTGTTATTGGTCTGCATACAGCTACGTTGTTTCAGCAGTACATCACCCATTTACACATGTTGCAAGAAACTATAGTGTTTTCAAGTGTATGTTGGCACGAAACATTTTTGCGATATACCATCATCTCTACCAACAACGGATTCTGATGTCGCGAGAAAGAAGGCTTTTATTTTCTGTGAACTCACGCCAAATCAGCGCTTGCATAATGTATGTAACAAATCAGTCACAAGTATTTTAGTTGATGATAGAAGCACGACATCAGAATTTTCCGAAGACCAGAGTCGCGAAAAAACTCTTCAAATAAAGTCGTCACCCCTGAAAGTAATTAATATTCTGAACACATTTAATATACTTAAGTAATGTGTTTGTATAAATGCAGACACTTGTGGAATTATTACATTAATTTTGGAATCGTAACACGTTATTAAACGCATTGAAATTTTTAGACATGACCGTTATATAATTACGGTCGCGACAATAATAAAACATCGTAGTTTTTAAAAGACTATCAGTGACAAAGGTAACAATGGAACGCGTTATAGAATATATCATATTTTTTGATCAAATGACAATCTGTTTTTGTGGTGATGTATAAGAGCACGTTGTATACAAAGACGTATCTTCTTCTGTTTGCAACTGACGTGAATGAATTTTTTAGTCAAATTATGGAAATACGTCACGGCTGCACTACATTGTCCAAGAAATGCAAGCGTACGACAAAAAACGTTATAATTGTATAGTATTTTGTATGCGTGTACATGTGTGTGGGGCTCTTATAAATACACACATATACATGTACGTATTTATTTTTTGTTCATTTATTTACTGGATTTCGTTTCCGTGTTATATCTATGTTCAGTTTACAGCAAATCTTGACTAGTTTTTCTATCTCGAAATTTGTCTCATCTGGTTTTCTGAGGCGACAAAGTTCAGCAATGTCATATGTCGCAGATATTTATGATAATACTTAAACTATGGATTCGTACGTATAAATATAACTATGTGAAAATAAGCTGGAATTAGATAGAAGTATGCGGGAAATGTTCGAAGATTTATTTATTTGGTACAAAACTATACTTGGTTATTTGGATACATTGATATGAGTTCTGCCAATGGGCGACGCATTGGCACGCCCAGAGTCGATATAACTGGAGAGTTGAGCTGCAGAGTGACTTAGGTCCTGCGACTTTGTTACATTCACTCCCGTGCCAAAGTTGAGTGTGCAGGTGCAATCTAGAAACACTTTCTTTGCCACAGCACAAATGTACGGCCTCCGGGTAAAAAGTAACACGTAGAAATTTCACTATTTCCAGGAGAGACAAAAAACTGCCTGGCAAGAAATGAACATGTAATACTTTAAGTTTTCTTGCATTACAGTTTTATTTACCAACACATTCATCTCTTGGTAGTGAAACATAACGATTTCAATATATGCTTTATAGTTTATGTGACGTGTTCCTTTAAGCCCAGTTCATACTCTGGATTGTTGCATTTTACACATGTCACTTGAACTCCTTAAATAAGCATAAATCCAGCTCATTGCGGATATAATTTCTGTTGTGTGAAAATTTTTTGTTATATATATTACAATTGAATCAACACGCAGCTTTAAACAAAATTCCTAACAATTACATTTTACGGTTTTGTTTACAAGTAATAAAGGAAGCTGAAAACCTTTACGATAAAACACAGTTTTCCACATCTTATTCACAAATAGGATTAGTGAAATTTATTTCTGTTTTCAAGATTTTATAAAACATAAGAAAAATCAGGTGGGATTTTTGTAACACAACATCATTGTAGCAATGTTGTGGCTTCAGACGATAGTGAGGTTGCTGGCGAAGTATCACATCAACAGCAGAGGACGCATCTTCTTCCTTCAGAGATGGTTTGCACAACAATTTAGTTGGCTTATCCATTACATAGCGCAGCCACTTTACATGTTGCCATACAAACTTCTTGCCATCTTCATATTGTATTTCTGTTCTGAAAAGTTATGCGTATTCAAGGAAGTCCTCCTGAGTAAGCTCATTCACGTTTAATGGATTCTTTTTTCTTACAATTCTGATAAGCTCTGCCTTGTCATGAGGATGACAGTTTTGCGTAAGGTACCTCTTCTACGTTTTCTTAATAAATGTACGATCACTATTCCATTCCATTGTACTGTGACCTATATAAGTTTATGATCCAACACGTCAATTTTCTTATCCTGCCAAAAAAAAGGACACATTGTAAGAAATTGTGTGTTGTTAATCTGTCCAGGACATGAGTCGCTGTACAGAACAACATGCTTGGTTTCTTCAAAAAGGTCACAAATTGCTATGCAGACACACGATGGCAGTATTTATCGTCGCATTGCAACTGCTGTTATCATTGCACGGGTCATTGCCATCTTAATTAGAAGGCCGCTGCCTTGGCAACCTTGCCAGGAAGGGTCGTTTTAATACTTATTTTGTCTCGCCAACGGAAGTGGCTTCCCCTGATTCGCCGCTATGTAGGGCACAATAACGAATCAGGTACAGCCATTGCCTTTGGAGAGCTAAAAGAAGTGTTAAACTGACCCATGTTTGCAGGGTTGCCAGATCTAAGGCCGCGGCCTTCTACTGAAGATGGCTATGCACGGGTACAATATTTGAATGTAAAATTATTATAAAATATATAAATTAATTATATAACTACCGTTGCTAAGATTCAGATGTGGAGGTTCTTCAGCCATTACTATATTATTGTTTTGACTCTTGCTTTCTGTGGTAACACCATTCCTAACTTAGACTACACTGCATCACTGTGATTTTTTACGCAATTTAGGCTGACCAACTTCGTTTCACTGAGGTATTGCCAAGAAAATCGTGGCCAACAAAAAATTGTTTACGATAATGGAATAGAGTAGTAATCATTCATTGTAATGAATTAAGAAAACTACAATTTTCTACACATTTCGTGGGGTTCTATTTTCCAACTGCTGTTAAATAGAATAGTTGTGTAATATTTTGTGCCATAATTAAAGATTTCACGTATATATAAAATATGTTGCCACATACCACATAACACTTTATGCATACATAGAGACAGGAATTTTCGCGAAAAGATTTTTGCAGCACTTTGTTTCAGTGCCTTACGTGCGCACCTGCATCTCTGCTGTGTGGTCAGTGATTGGATGCCGTAACACCCAGCGTGTGGAGGTTAAACCCGCAAATCACAGACGTGATGTGTCACAGTTATCCATGTACTGATTGGCACAGTCAAATGAATAACGACTCTCCACAAAAACACTCTGTCAATAGACATGAAGTTGAACTGCAGGTGTGCACGTAAGACACTGAAACAAAGTGGGGCAAAAATATTTTCACCAAAAATCCCGTCCTTCCCATATGTTATGCAGTAGTAAAAATATATTTCGAAATTTCTCATTTGTATTTCCATTTTAGTAGAATAAGTACAACATGGCCATCACTAATATGAGTAAACTGAAACGAGTCAACTAATTCCCATTTATCCTGTAAGAAATGCTTGCTTCTCACGTGATTCATTTTACACATTACTTATAGTTTCTATTTTTATACTGCTTCTACACTGTTATATTTTTTTGGTCCAATGACAGTTGTGAAAAATTGTGACTTATTGATGGAATAAACTGAAAGTCCCCAAAATGTGACTTGTTTCCTTTTACCCGGAGACCGCCTCTGCGGCAAAAAATATATTTCACAAAGACCACTATAAAGCAGCTTATCTTAAGCAATGTTTAACAGAATACTGTAAATCAACAAAATAAATTGTGTTCAATTATAATTAAAAATCAATCATCTTTGTGGTATAGCCAATTTTAATATTATATTAGTAACAAACGTCATGTTTCAGTCAATTATTTATTTTCTACAAACCAAGTAATGTAACTTGTAAGGTTAATTTTACCAAAAATATTATTTAAGGAAAGAGGTTTTACCTCAACCTAACAGCCTTAAAGATCATTTTTAATTAATAATATATCTTCTGATGTGCGGATATACACGCGGTCGGTTCTAATGTACTCACATCAAATCAACAACACTTGTGCTGAATTCTAGTTACACCCTCTTAATGACGAACAACCAAACAATAACACGTGTGCTGAATTCTAGTTTCACCCTCTATGTGATGAACAGACCAGGTTCGAAAACACCATGCGGGGCAAATTAGGTCTTACCAGGTGTGAATGTGTTATTTTTATAAGTTTAACATGATTTACTTACTTAAACCAACACTGTATTTTTAATATGCCACGTGGCGTGATTTGTAATTTTATAATACAAAATATGTGTGTGTATGACAAGACACGAAGCCTCAATTTCACCCCGTTGTGAGTGAAGAGGTTTTATTGTCGTTATAATTATGTACCACTCAAAAATTGTCAAATACGTTCGTATGACGACAAATTATTTCCGAACAAATGTTCAAACCGTGGAACGTGGGTCTTCAAGAAAAACATTAGGCGTATTTTAGTGGTTGTATTGGTAACGGACTCTGCGAACAGAGAATTTTATTGTCCCTGTTTACAACTGCGTTTACAAGCATACTGCAATCAGGTTGAGTGTGTTTGCACGTTTCTGGCACCCGAGGCAGAAGGACGGTTACAGGGTTTGCTCACAGTATGTTTACCTTTGCCGTTAATTCTTGTTTCATCTCCAATAAATCTTAAATTAAAACAAACTGTCTTTAGGTGTAATATGGACGAGAGTAAAGTTATTTTGAAAATGACGCAATATTAATTTTACATTTTATGTAGCTGCACAATTCAATCTAATTTTACAATTTATTTAGTTGTGCATGCAAAAATAAAGCGACAGCGGTCCATTTTCCAACATGCATATTCGTAAAGAAGTGTTTTGCCTCCTTACAGTCCAATTCTATTCCTGATATGGCATACTGTAAGAAAAATTTCCTTGGAATTACGGAAAAGTACAGGCAAAAATGTATCCAGAAATCTTTGTAAAATAACGGACACTCAGTTTTCCTTGATAAAGAAATCCTCCGCAAATTACGGATAGTACGTTTTCATCTCAAAAATTTAATTTCTTTAAATTACTAGTACTTCATTTTCCATAAATACTAAAAAACGCTTATTTGCTATGTTTTCGAGATCTTGACGTACCAATTAGTAACTTGTCAAATTTCTCGAATTTGCCAGGACTCAAACTCATGACCTTTCCAGGCAGACACTCTAATCATTGCACCACAGAAACAAGATAGTCAATAAGCGAGTTCCATGCAGTGGTAAGGAACCAACTTTATAAGCGACAAATTTTGCTTTTTACATCCTGATTTTACTGAACTTCATTAGTATCATTATGAGAACTATATTTTACTATACAGAAGTATATAAATTTAAAGATGCATACCCACTGGCCCGAAAATCAGAGAAAAGGTGTAATATGTTTCAGTTCTTGTAAGTTCCATGTAGTGACATGTGGCCACCCACTGCAGGATAGGTGAAGCGAGGAGAATACAAGATGTGTGTGGCCTCCTCGGAACACTTCACTCATTGTCTGTATTGCTCGTCGCTCCTCATCTCTTCGCTTCGCGGTAAAAAGTGGACAACCAAAAAAAAAAGCGCTTCGCTTCTATTAGCTTAGCTTGTCTTGTCTTCTCTTCGTTTCGCACCAGTGTGCAAGCACAGTAACTCTTGGAGCCACAGCAATCAATAATACCAGAATTTTTTAATGAAACGTAATGAAATATGCTTTAAAATTGTAGAAACATATTTCCATGAATTTATGGAAAGTAAGGTCAATCAGTAAACTGGAAATACGGACAAACCTCCTCAAACAAAAAATTACGGAAGCCACTTCCGTATAATTACAGCAATGTTCTGTAAATATATTACCGTGAATTTACGGAAATTTTTAATAGCGTAGCAGCAACCTAATATCGTAACTCCATAGTGGTAGCCATTTCTGTTTAATAAATTATTGATTTTAGCGGTCTCTTGTAAATGCAAACAGTCTTTGCAAACGCTTACTAACAGCTTGTGAACAATTAAACCGCCTAAATACGCCTAATGGCACATTTCAGAAAGTACCTGACGTCAGTCAGTGAATTAATGAATGTCTTATATAGATAGTTCTTTAAATTATGTAACCAATAGCATTATATGATTTTCTCACAGAATTTTAACCAAAAAGTAAAAATTGAAACCTCAAGATTGCCGAAGCAATTCGCTCAGACCAACGGTTCTGGTCAAAAGAAACTGTTTGGGCCATACAATAGACTGTTTTGTAACGCCTGGCAGTTACGTAACTTCTGACTTCGTATCATGTGTAATAAGACTGTATGTTTTGCTAAGAAAGGTTCAAGAGTCCCTTTTAAAAGTACGTTGTTCCTTATGATGTCGACTGTAATGTTCCAAGTGTTTTCTTTGTAAGAAAAACCTAGCAAAACTTTGTAGTCAAGCAAAACACAGGGATTGCCAGTAATTGTAAGTTCAGGATCAGTTGAATGTAGGCCCACTTTAATGGAACTGTGTGTATGTATGGGTGAGGTAGGCCTACATCCTAAAAAAATTAAGATACTTTCATAAGAAAATTTTGACCACGTAATACAACGTTACTGATCATACAAATAGGTTCCGTGGATTTGTTATACTGACACTTGAGTAAATAACATCACAGAATTCTTTCAACGCAATAAACTTGCCAGTTTATTCACTCCCAAAAAGTACTTATATTTCAATATTACTTAGAACGAACTGTTTTCAAAGCGTCACCATTAATTCTGCACTTCAAATCATACCCTACAGCAACCGATCACGTGTCTTTTTCGTGATATTTATCTCTCTACTCGGCTGCAAACATTTTTAAAATACATTTCTTCCTTTACAAGGCTATTCTCAGCAAACTTGCTGCCAGCACTATATTTGGTAATCATAGTATCGGAATTACAGCAAGTTGAGTACCTGAAACAACCAACATTCCAAGGCAGATACAATGCAGAACCAACATTCTTGACTCCAACGCATAGGCCTATGTCAAGTAATAAGTAAATGACTACTATTATTCAGTAGCCAACCTGTACTCTGTAAAAAATTTTTGTACTTTTACAAAGAAAAGCCTTGGAAACCCAGTTGCCAAAGAAATTCCTTGTAAAACTACAGTGGTTATCCTTGTAATTAAATTCAAAGTATATGTTTGTAAAATTACAAGGACTAGCCTTTAACTGTACTTTCAATAAGGAAAAAAAATAAATGTAAATGTTCATTGTACATCACAAATAACACTGAACTTATTTATCAAATAATTTTTGAATAATAGACGTAAATAAGAGATTATTTTGAAAAAATAAAAAGAAATCTTGGGAGGTGCTAAGTTTTGAACCACTCTCCCCACGCTTAGAATCTATGTAACTTACCCCTTTTTTTTAATGTTTGTTGCAGCAGCGATGCGGAAGCTTCCGCATCATCACTGCACCAAACATTCCCCCCTTTAATGTGATTTAATTTGAGTGATCCCAGTACTTTTCGTGAGACAATTTGTATAGTGACAATTTTTGAGACCCAAATGGACAAACACAAATTTACACCCAGCCAGACCTGGGAATTAACCCCCCCCCCCCTCCGCCCAGCACCAAAGCCGGCCGCTCACCGCTCAGCCAACTGAGCCACGGGGGGTAGGCCCCCTAGACCACCGTGACTTACATACTAATAAGAATTTATTTATTTGTATCCATTCATTGTCAAGTTCAGTAATAATTCTTCCTTTTAAAGCACGCAATTAATATAAATATTAACTTTATTCCAGAAAAAACTTTTCATGGGTTGTGATATTTGCATAAGTAATTTCCGGCAAACTTACGATTTGCGTTGGATAAACATTTTTTTTAAGTTTTTTTGCAGCAAACAAAATCCTTTAAACGTTGTAAACTAATAATTTTACAAAAGTTACAAAGGTTTGTACAACTACGAAGAAGTGCCTTGCATATTTTACAAAATAATTTACAGTGCAGGAACTGTCGGTATAGGTACAAGGAATTCCTTTATAGTATTACAAAGTCTACCCTTGTAACTTCATAAACTAATGATTTTACAAGGAACTTCTTTGTACTTTTACAAGGATTTGTAAAAGTACAAATAATACCCTTGTAAATTTTACAAAATAATTTAGAGTGTACAGAAATAGATTAGAAAAATCTATATGCCAGTCCAGTAATCAATACGCCTCTCTACGCAACAATCAATAAAATATGAATTGCGATAATTTTTAGCCATATAGCTTGCAGGTAAAGGCAAACGTTAAGTCACTTAATTCTCGCAGACAACAAAATAATTTGAGCAGTTCCACCTCTTCCAGTTACAGTTATCAGCATGCACTGTTTAAATAATTTGTTGAAGTTCATTGATGATTAAGAACATTTTTAACATACACGAACATCATGTTTCCATGAATATTTCAAAGAGATTTTAAAATGTATTTTATCTTACTACTTAGACTACATTCCGAAAACAAAAATTGTCTTATGTGATCATCTTCCCGTCTGTGCGTCTGCGTTTGTTCGTCTGTGCGTGTGTTTGTACGCTGTGTCTAAAAACGTTTGAATCTGTGGTGAATATAATTTCATCAAACTTGGTACACAAGTATTACGTAGTAGGCTGACTTGACTTTTATGTAAGTTATGTAATTCAAGCCATGTTGGTATTTTGAAAATAGCAGCCATTCAAATTAATTTTTATTTCACGAGATACCTGTTCAAGCATTTTTGCCTTTTAATTTCATAAAATAAGTATGTTCACTCGTACTATGTATTTCGCTCATGACATTTTCACATTTTCGTTTAAACATTTTTTTTATCGCATGAGATAAATATGTCACGTAGTTTTTAGCACAGCGATTTGAGTTTTATATGTTTTGTTCAATGTCATAGTCTTTGATTTGATCACATAAAAACGTGAGGAATAATTTTCCATAATGTTACCAGGCTCAGCAACGCTGGTAGCATGAATACAGCCAAGGGAAGGATGTAATAACAGGCTGGAGACGGAGGAGTGCCACAGTCAATATCGGCGAGTGACACAATTCTCCACCCCCTCCCCGCCCTCCAGCGACCCAGACTTCCGCCAGACGTCTGCGACCAGACAAAACACTTCGCCAATGAGGTCAGGTCAGGCACGTGGCTGTCTGGCTTGATACTCGAACCCGGCGCCCGGACGACCTTGTCTGGAGGTCGCGCTGTCCCTCCCACTGCGGCTCGCTATTGGTCGGGCAGGCGCCGAGAGCCAAGCTGCAGGAGGGGTGTGGAGGAATTCGCGAATCGAGCGCTTGAGTCAGGGTAGGGGGAGGGGTATTTACGACGTCTGCCGTGCAGTTGGGTGAGAGAGACCAGCGTCCGGTTGGTGGATGGAGGGTGAGGGAAAACCTCTTCGCTCATTGGCTCGCAATTATTATATTTCTTTAACACATATATTTGTCGCATGTGGACAGTTGTTTCCATGGCACAAGGTGGGAGGTATGCACTTGCCTGGGCGCGGAGGGGTGTGTATACGTCATTGATGCATGCTAGCGGTCGTGTGAGCCCCTACCACTCGAGTGTAGGGGTAACTTCCTGTACCCCCAGTATGTTGACAGAGACATTGTAGCCTGCGCATGCGCCCAGCAACCCTCTCACACTACATATATCCGCCTGTCATGCTGGCCATCCTCTACAACACCTGCCTGCACGATCCTACGTCTTCTAGGAGGTCATCCCAGACCAGCGTGACAGTCTTCTTCATCTTGTACTCCTCTTTGATCAGCCAGGTACGAACTCGCCCCTATCTCTCGACTAAACAACTCCGCGCAAGTCTACATTTCATCACGGTCGCCTCTCAGAATACATACCTCATTTAGTTTGCCTTTCATCTTCTAAGTATCGTAGTCGCCTCCAAACAGTTTTCACTTCGTTAAATTATCACTACTCTTTGTAAGCGTCTGATTACTGGTTAAAGAATGAAAGTAACATTTTCTTTCTTGTCTACAAACAATATTCAAAGAAGGGCAATCATTGTGAATGACTTATTAAGTACAACTTGTTCTGTTAGATAATTACTCCTCTTTGTAAGTCTCTAAGTACTGATTTAAGAATTAAAGGGACATTTCGTTTCCTGTCTACAAACAATATTCAAAAATGGCAATAATTGTGAATGACTAACAAATTAAAACTTGTTGGAGGCTAACACTTACGATAGGAAAGGCAAACAATTTTCCGTAGCCTCCTGAATTCTTTTAATGAGTAGAAACTCGTAAAGTTATTAGAAAAGCACCAATCACATTCAAACCTCTAAAGCCTAAATTCACTCAGACAGTTTTTCCACTTAACGAGTGCTTAATTATATTGTGCAAAGTAATTACGAAAAAAGGTGGAGTTTTTTCATAACAAAAAATAATATTCTACTCGTAGCTATCAAAACATACTCAATTAACAAGTATAGGCTGTTCGCTATAAATTGAGCACTCAGCAGAACTTGTAATTAATTGAAAAATATGTTTTATTGGGACAATAGATGTTAACTTTTGAGAGTGTGGAAATATTTACACTGGTTTTTAGTTACATTAAAATTTTCATACTAAAAATAGTAGCCTAATGATGACTGCAAAACATCTTAAAGAAAACTTTATGCGGTGCTCACTTTATCGTGAATGGCCTATAACAATTTCGTCTCGGCGTATTTGATACTAATTGGATTGTTACATATGACCGTAAACAAACTTTTAATTCACATCACCTTCAAGTGAAATCATTAACTTAAATTACATATTTGCTTTTTGAAAATTATATTCTTTGCAGTCATTGCAAAGTTAGAAAAATTTTTAGTGGATGTGTTCAGCAAACGTATTAATATTTTTCATCTACTAGGAACGCATGTTGCATCAACTAAAGTCTGAACTTTAAAACAATTCAATTTAAGATTTCAATTAATTTCGCGGTTTCGCCAATTCATACCTTCGAATCCAGTTTGAACCGTGGTTTTATAAGCACAGTAACATTTTGTGTTCTTTTAAAGCAAAAGCATGTCAACTTATTATTTTAAAAACATTATTTTACTTACGTGATACAATTAGAATTTCACAAATTCCTAAATGTTTACGATCAAAGTGTATAGAAACACATTCTGATAGCTGTACGAAATAAATGAAGCAATGTTTAGTATGGAATTACTCCATGGTAAGATGTTCATTTAAATTTATAAAATATATTTGAGGAACTTGGTTTACTTTAGTAATAATAACACTACAGAAATATATTTTGAAGTAAATAAAAATTAGGTGTAAAAATTTAGATTTTTTAAAAATAGTTATATACAATGATGTGACCGACTTGCTTATAATATTATGTTTTAATATGCAGATATGTAAATAATAGGTAAATACTTCTAGATGTCTTGTAACTAAGAGACACCTGTTTTGCACGATGAGAAATACGAGCTTACCGTATAAATGTGTGGACGTCGACTTCAGTATTTAAATAACAATGAAAAATTGGCATTTAAGTAAGAAAAAAAATTTTCATACATATGATGCAACGTTACTGATCTTACAAATCAGTTCTGTGGATTTGTTTTCCTGATTACTTGAGGAATTAACACTTTTATGGCTGGATTTATTTACTTGGACATACTCCATTGCGAAATAAATGACTGTCAAAATAAAACTAAAAATAATACAAAAAAACATAAATAAGCAGAGTATGCTTTAGTCATCAGGATACATACACAACATGAAATTCCAAAACTGGAATCTGGTCAGATAAAACAACTGACTGTTTGGAAAACAACTGTTTTTTGTTTCGTCTCATCATTTGTGTCGTTTTGTTGTTTTTTCTGTTTGTGTCCGACATATTTGTGTTTTGTTTAGTCTCATCGTTGTGTTGTTTGTTGTATTTCTATTTGTGTTTTTGTTTCGTCTCATCGTTGTGTCGCATGTCAACTTAGCTATTTTTATATTCTTGTTATTTCTTTTTATTTTCTGTTGTTCCTTGTTTTATCTGGCCAGATTCCAGTTTTGGAATTTCATGTTGTGTATGTATCCTGATGACTAAAGCATACTCTGCTTATTTTTTTTTTACCATTATTTTTAGTTTTCTTTTGACAGTCATTTATTTCGCAATGTAGTATGTCCAATTAAATTAATCCAGTCATGCACTCCCATTGCACATTTCTTTCAAAGATCAACACTTTTATCTCTCTATTAACAACACCGCATAGTTAATTTTGTCTTCCAGCCCAAAAATTGTTCTCGTTCCTTCACTCTACAGAGAACTTTGTTGGTTGTCGCTTGGAATTAATTGTTTCTAAAGTTACTTCATTATTCCTGCACTTGAGATATTCCCTTGCAGTAACTGATTTCTTGCGTTTTTGGTGATATTTGACTCTCTGCTCAGATGCAAAACATTTTAATAAATAGTTTTTAGAAAATTTGTGCTAGATTTAGGCCTATATTTTGTACGACCCAAGTAATTTTATCGAAATTTGTCATTATTTTACAGTGAAATGTGTAATGTTCGTATGTATTTAAACACACCGATGTAGCTCATTGCAAGCACTTACATATTTTGAATGATTAAATTTTTAAAAATGTAACGTACTTTATGTCAGTGGCATTTATACAAAAACATTTTAAGCAACTATTTTTCGGACAACACTGTAGACCTATAAAACTATTTTCAAACCGTGTAGTTTGAATAACTTTACTCGTCACAGAGTGAGTTTGAATTTACTGGCGGGCACTAGCAGTGCGGAAGTTAAAATTATCAACTGATAAAAAATTATTACAGTTTACGTGTTTTCAAAAACGACATGTTTACATACTTTTCCCAATAAACAAACGTAGCCTATACCCAAGAAGAGATATATCCGAACAACATGAGGTAAGATAATAAGTTTCCACGCACAGTAACATCAGCAATTAATGTTAATAGTCATAATAAAAGAGTTCAATAAGCCCAAAAACTGGTACTTTCATGTAACTAAAACTAACAGAATTTATCATAACAGTTATTTAGAAATTTTATTTGTGTTTTTGCCAAGTCTGGAAACATAAATATTTAAACACTAAATTATCAATTTTGTGTTTTACTTCACTTCAGATCGTTGTCATAGAATCAAGCAATTCTAATATTATAAATATGTTAAGTTGTGCAAAACGTCACAACAGTATTTGACTTAAACATTTATTTGTAAACGTGGAAACACAAAGGTCAACGCGGACTCTTTAGAACTCATCTTGCTTAAAATTGGTTCGAGTCAATAGAAATAATGTGGCTTCTCTACAGCACGGAAAATCCACTTAAATACATCAACAGTCACACTTCTGTTACTAAAGTAGCGCTATCTTTGAAAACATTACGAAAATACTGTCTTTGTCTCATCAGAGTGTTTTTCTGGGTATATTTCAGCTAAAATGTTGGCTACAAACAAAACTCACTGCTTGACTTGAACTAGCCTATATATTTATTTTACCATGTAACAATTGCCCATCGGTTACGATCTGGCACTGTGGTGCACCATTATGAGGCCTGCAACTTGTTATATATATATATATATATATATATATATATATATATATATATATATATATATATATATATATATAAGTAGTTTTAGTTAAAACTGTATGACTCGAAATGATTCATACACCTATTGCAAATATGACACAAACGTGCAGTTGCTTGACTCCTACCATTCGCCCAAACCAATCAGTCAAATGTTTGGTATCTATGCACACATGTCTTCTTCCAATACGTCAAATTAAGTGACCTTTAAAAATTCACCTTGTGTTGTACTGTTGCCATCATGATCAAAGTTGTTCAAGTACCAATAATTGTGCTCTTTATTTTCAAAAAAAAGTTTATATTTTTGTGATATTTTATTAAGTAGTTGTGTGATAATAATTTTAAAAGGGCCACACAATTTACAATACATTCGTTTTAATGACTATGAGAATTTAAAGTTTGTTTCTCGAGCCGTCACTTCGCTAACAATTATGTTGAACTGAAAACTTATTGATTGTTAACGGCACCAGAACAAAAAAAAAATAAATAAATAAAGAATTTTCACGGAAATTTAGTGTGTTGTTTGCACTTAATTTTTTAATTTTATAGTAAAGTTTGAGTTAAAACTGCTCGAATATTAAGCTGTGATTGAATGTAAGGTAAGTGATATAATAATTTCATTGAGAAACTCTTGAGCATTTCGTAATTTATTTTTTAATTTATAATTGTATGATAGTAATAGTAATTGTTTATTGTGTTAAATATTTTATGAAAATGTTATTTTTAATATATATATATATATATATATATATATATATATATATATAGCCAATATATGTATATATGTATCCCGTTGCGGCTTCGCCCGCGTGAATTAGAGAAAAGAGTAAGCCTGATCAACTTCTAATTACTAATTACGTATAAATTGATGGTGTTATATTTTTTGTATATGTTTATTTTTTTCGAATTACCTTAACTTGGTTTGTATATATTTACATACGCAAACATCAAATGTTCTAAAGAAAAGAAATATGAAGCTAGCTGTTAAATAATACATCAAATTCTTCGCTGGGCATAGGCCTACTTTAAATGCAGAACCTTTATGTTTAATTCATCTTTATTGCGATATGACTTAGGCCCCGGTAGTTTTCGCGAAAACTACCGAGCCATAGCTATGATAATAACTTTCTTTTGTAGAGCAAAAAACATATCGATTGACACATTTGAGTTTATTTCTCCTTGGTCAATATTCACTTCTGTAACATTTTACTACCTTTCACACCCGTAATTGTCGAATTTCGAAAAATCCAGAGTTCTGTTTTTAGATATTTACGTAAGATTCATTTTAAAGCAAAAAAACACCTCGATATCTCAAAAGGTTTGGGAGATACGGATGATCAATTGAATACACGTTTCATTTCTTTACCGGCTTCCAAGGACAAATTTTGAATAATCCTAAAACTGCATTTTAGACATTTACATGAGCACCATTCAGATGTAAAGATCACCTCGATATCTTAAGTGGTTTAAGAGAAATAGAGGATTGATTGAAAACACATTTAACTTCTGAATTTCGAAAAATCAAAAAAATATGAAATATGTATTTGCTTAGGCAATGTTTTGAAGTAAAAATATTAGCAATATATTATCACGTTAGGGAGTTATCAAGAATTTCGCGAAAACATGTTTTGTCCCTTTTCACCCCTTTAATTTTCGATTTTCGAAAAATTCTTCCTTAGTGGGTGCCTACGCCGGGAGGGGAAGATACGCTGAAAATTTCACGTTTCTATGCCCAGCATCCAGCGGTTTGGTCTGTGCGTTGATATGTGAATGAATGTGTGGGGCACTTCACTACACACACACACACACATATATATATTATATATATATATATATATATATATATATATATATATATATATATATATATATATATATATATAGTACTTACAATTAGTTTAGGTATACACGTTAAAAGTAACTGACGGCCTAATGTCATTAAACATTTTTCGTTTCTGATAGCATACAGTAACAATATTAATATGCGCTAAAGCCTGTATTTTTTCAATGAAAACTAGAAGTCGCTATAATTTTCTGTATAACGAATTTGCTGCAGTTATGAGGTTTCGTAAAACCGGCCAATCCTGTTTCTCAAAGACACGATATTTCATAGCTATTGATTGGTAGAATTTTGAGAAGTAAAATTTCGGTGGTGTGGGTTTGTTGCAAGGAAACCTGTGCTTTGTGACGTATGTACGGATTCAAGAGTCACCTATCAGCAGTGGCGAAGCACGAGTGTGATGCCACTTCTAATAGACAAGTCTCGAATTTGTACAGACATCACGAAATTCAGTTTACCTTGCAACACAACCACGCCACGCTATTGGATAGCACCGGTGGCGCGTGTAAGCAAATTATGATGGATCTTAACAGTTTCTATAACTTTAGCAAAGTTGATACAAATCAAACAAAGCTGACTGTCACGAATTTATGTGCGTAGGCTATAAATATATATGTTATATATATATATTTAATGTATATATAACATATATATAATATATATATATTTAATATTAAAATTTAATATAATGTAATGTTATACAATATAATATTAATATATATTAATATTAATATTATATTATATATAATATTTAATATAAAATTTAACATACATATATATAGCCTATATATTTAATATATATATTTATTTAATATATATATATAAATGTCTATATATATATATATAGACATACTTGGGAGATCAGAAAGAATGCGAAAAAAGTGTGAATGCTTTGCGTGATACTACAGGGTTATTCGCACATAATAATGAAAGTATCTACTTTTATTTTTATTATTATTATTATTATTATTAATTCACCTCTTTTTATCTATGCAGGCATGTTTAAAAGATATTCAACTTTACTATCAAAATGTAAGGGGTCCACGAAAAAAAAGCCAGCAATTTGAGGAAAATCTTTTAATGTCTAATTATCATATTATATGCTTAACTGAAACTTGGCTAAATTCTAATAGTGTTAACTCTCACTACTTTCCGAGCTATTACAATGTTTTTCGATGTGATAGAAAATATGACTATATTGTTGCTAGGGGAGGAGGTGTGCTGATTGCTATTAACTCCCTTTTTTATCCCCTAGCTGTCTTAAAACCTGAGTTTCAAATTAATAACCTTGACGCTGTTTGGATAGAACTTACTATTAGTAAAACAAAAATTCTCATTGGTAATATATATTTTCCTCCTCAACTTGCTGTTCAGGAGTTTAAAAGCTGTTTAGAAACTCTAGAATCCAAACTCTCAATTTATTCTCATCACGTTATTGTTGTTGGTGATTTCAATATACCAGGGATTGACTGGAAAAATCATCACGCCCAAA
>PNEQ01050340.1:0-34021 GCA_003012365.1 Medauroidea extradentata
CCAGGCACCGAGACCTAAGAAGCTCTGAGTTACAAGGAAAATCCAGGCACCGAGACCTAAGAAGCTCTAAAGTACCAGGAAGACCCATGCACCAAGACCTAAGAAGCTCTGAAGTACCAGAAAGACCCAGGCACTGAGACCTAAGAAGCTCTGAAGTACCAGGATGACCCAGTCACCTTGACCTAAGAAGTTATGAAGTACCAGGAAGAACCAAGCACCCAGAACTAAGAAGCCCTGAAGTACTAGGAATACACAGACACCGAATCCTATGAAGCTCTGAACTACCAGGAAGACCCAGACACCGACACCTGAGAAGCTCTAAAGTACCAGAAAGAACCAGACACCGAGAACTAAGAAGCTCTGAAGTACCAGGAAGACCCAGGCCCCGAGACCTAAATAGCTCTGAAGTTCCATGTAAACCCTGGCACCGAGACCTAAGAAGCTCTGAGTTACCAGGAAGACACAGGCACCGAGACCTAAGAAGCTCTGAAGTACCAGGAAAACTCAGGCACCGAGAAATAAGAAGCTCTGAAGTACCAGGAAGAAACAGGCCCCGAGACCTAAATAGCTCTTAAGTACCACGTAAACCCAGGCACCGAGACCTAAGAAGCTCTGAGGTACCGGGAATACCCGGCACCGAGAACACAGAAGCTCTGAAGTACCAGGAAGACCCAATCATCGAGACCTAAGATGCTCTGAGGTACCAGGAAGACCCAGACTCTGAGCCCTTAGAAGATATGAAGTACCAGGAATAATCAGGCACCGGAAACTAAGAAGCTCTGAAGTACCAGGAATACCCAGACACCGAAATCTAAGAAGATCTGAAGTACTAGGAAGACCCAGGCACAGAGATCTGATAAGCTCTGAGGTACCAGGAAGACCCAGGCTCCGAGATCTAAGAAGCTCTGATGTACCAGGTAGACCCATGCACCGAGACCTAAGAAGCTGTAAGGTATAAGGAAGACACAGACACCGAGACCTAAGAAGCTCTGAAGTACCAGGAAGACCCAGGCACCGAGACCTAAGAAGCTTTGAAGAACCAAGGAAGATGCAGGCACCGAGACATTAGAAGCTGTAAAGTACCAGGAAGACCCAGTCACCAAGACCTAAGATGCTCTGAGGTACCAGGAAGAAACAGACTCTGAGACCTAAGAAGCTATGAAGTACCAGGAAGAACCAGGCACCGAGACCTAAGATGATCTGAAGAACCAGGAAGACCCAGGCACTGAGACCTTAGAAGCTCTTAAGTACCATGAAGACCCAGGCACCGAGACCTAAGAAGATCTGAAGTACCAGGAAGACCCAGGTACCGAGACCTAAGAAGCTCTGAAGTACCAGGAAGACCCAGGCACAGAGACCTAAGAATCTCTGAAGTATTAGGAAGACCCAGACAACGAAATCTGACAAGCTCTGAGGTACCAGGAAGACTTAGGCACCGAGACCTAAGAAGCTTTGAAGTACCAGGAAGACCCAGGCACCGAGAACTAAGAATCTCTGAAGAACAAAGGAAGACGCAGGCACCGAGACCTAAGATGCTTTGAAGTACAAGGAAAACTTAGGCACAGAGATCTGACAATCTCTGAGGTACCAGGAAGACCAAGGCAGCGATACCTAAGAAGCTCTGAAGTAGCATGAAGCCCCAGACACCGAGACAAAAGAAGCTCTGAAGTACCAGGAAGACCCAGACACCGAGACCTAAGAAGCTCTGAAGAACCAAGGAAGACCCAGACACCGAAACCTAAGAAGCTCTAAAGTACCAGGAAGACACAGACACCGAAAACTAAGAAGCTCTGAAGTACAAGGAAGACCCAGGCACCGAGACATAAGATGCTCTGAAGTACAAGGAAAACCCAGGCACAGAGATCTGACAAGCTCTGAGGTACCAGGAAGACCCAGGCACTGAGACCTAAGAAGCTCTCTAGTAACAGGAAGACCCAGGCACTGAGAACTAAGAAGCTTTGAAGTACCAGGAAGACCCATGCACCGAAACTTAAGAAGCTGTGTAGTACCAAGACGACCCACACACCGAGACCTAAGAAGCTCTCAAGTACCAGGGAAAGACAGGCACTGAGACCTAAGAAATTCTGAAGTACCAGGGAAAACCCAGGCACACAGATCTGACAAGCTCTTAGGAACCAGAAAGTCCCAGGCAATGAGATATAAGAAGCTCTGAAGTACCAGGAAGACCCAGGCACTGAGACCTAAGAAGCTGTGAGGTACCAGGAATACCCAGGCACCGAAAACTAAGAAGCTCTGAAGTACCAGGAAAACCAAGGCACCGAGAACTAAGAAGCTCTGAAGTACCAGGAAGTTCCAGGCACAGAGACCTAAGAAGTTCTGAAGTACCAGGAAGACCTAGGCACATAGACCTAAAAAATCTAAAGCAACAGGAAGACCCAGGCACCGAGATTTCACAAGCTCTGAGGTACCAGGAAGACCCAGGCACCGACACCTAAGAAGATCTGAATAACCAAGGAAGATGCTGGCACCGAGACCTTAGAAGCTGTAAACTACCAGGAAGATCCAGTTACCGAGACCTAAGAAGCTCTGAGGTACCAGGATGAACCAAGCACCCAGAACTAAGAAGCCCTGAAGTACCAGGAATACCCAGACACCGAATCCTAAGTAGCTCTGAACTACCAGGAAGACCCAGACACCGAGACCTGAGGAGCTCTAAAGTACCAGAAAGAACCAGACACCGAGACCTGAGAAGCTCTGCAGTAACAGGAAGACCCAGGCACTGAGATCTTAGAAGCACTTAAGTACCAGGAATACCCAGGCACCGAGACCTAAGAAGCTCTGAAGTACCAGGAAGACCCAGGCACAGAGACCTAAGAATCTCTGAAGTATTAGGCAGACCCAGACAACGAGATCTGACAAGCTCTGAGGTACCAGGAAGACCTAGGCACCGAGACCTAAGAAGCTTTGAAGTACCAGGAAGACACAGGCACCGAGACCTAAGAACCTATAAAGTACCAGGAATAACCAGGCACCGAGACCTAAAAAGCTCTGAGTTACAAGGAAAATCCAGGCACCGAGACCTAAGAAGCACTCAAGAACCAGGAAGACCCATGCACCGAGACCTAAGAAGCTCTGAAGTACCATAAAGACCCAGGCACTGAGACCTTAGAAGCTCTGAAGTTCCAAGATGACCCAGGCACCTTGACCTAAGAAGTTATGAAGTACCAGGAAGAACCAAGCACCCAGAACTAAGAAGCCCTGAAGTACTAGGAATACACAGACACCGAATCCTATGAAGCTCTGAACTACCAGGAAGACACAGACACCGAGACCTGAGAAGCTCTAATGTACCAGAATGAACCAGACACCGAGACCTAAAAAGCTCTGAGCTACCAGGAAGACCCAAGCACTGAGACCTAAGAAGCTCTGCAGTACCAGGAAAACCAAGGTAATGAGACCTAAGAAGCTCTGAGGTACCAGGAAGACCCAAGCACTGAGACCTAAGAAGCTCTGAAGTACCAGGAAAACCCAGGCACCGAGAACTAAGAAGCTCTGAAGTACCAGGAAGACCCAGGCCCCGAGACCTAAGAAGCTCTGATGTACCAGGTAAACCCAGGCACCGAGAACTAAGAAGCTCTGAGGTACCAGGAATACCCAGGCACCGAGAACTAAGAAGCTCTGAAGTACCAGGAATACCCAGACACCGAAATCCAAGAAGATCTGAAGTACTAGGAAGACCCAGGCACAGAGATCTGATAAGCTCTGAGGTACCAGGAAGACCCAGGCTCCGAGATCTAAGAAGCTCTGATGTACCAGGTAGACCCATGCACCGAGACCTAAGAAGCTGTGAGGTATAAGGAAGACACAGACACCGAGACCTAAGAAGCTCTGAAGTACCAGGAAGACCCAGGCACCGAGACCTAAGAAGCTTTGAAGAACCAAGGAAGATGCAGGCACCGAGACATTAGAAGCTGTAAAGTACCAGGAAGACCCAGTCACCAAGACCTAAGAAGCTCTGAAGTACCAGAAAGACCCAGGCACTGAGACCTAAGAAGCTCTGAAGTACCAGGAATACCCAGGCACAGAGATCTGACAAGCTCTGAGGTACCAGGAAGACCCAGGCAACGAGACCTAAAAATCTCTGAGGTACAAAGAAGACCCAGGTACCGAGACCTAGGAAGCTCAGATGTCCCATGAAGACCCAGGCACCTAGACCTAAGAAGCTGTGAGCTGCAAGGAAGACACAGTTACCGAGAACTAAGAAGCTATGAAGTACCAGGAAGACCCAGGCACTGAGACCTAAGAAGCTGTGAAGTACTAGAAAGAACTAGACACCGAGACCTAACAAGCTCTGAAGTACCAGGAAAACCAAGGCGCAGAGATCTCACAAGCTCTGAGGTACTAGGAAGACCCAGGCACCGAGACCTAAAAATCTCTGACGTACGAAGAAGACCCAGGCACCGAGACCTAAGAACCTCTGAAGTACTAGAAAGAACTAGATACCGAGACCTAACAAGCTCTGAAGTACCAGGAAAACCCAGGCGCAGTAATCTGTCAAGCTCATAGGTACCAGGAAGACCCAGGAACTGAGACCTAAGAAGCTCTGCAGTACCAGGAAGACCCAGGCACTGAGACCTAAGAAGCTCTGATGTCCCAGGAAGACCCAGGCACCTAGACCAAAGAAGCTGTAAGGTGCAAGGAAGATACAGTTACCGAGACCAAAGAAGCTCTGAAGTACCAGGAAGACCCAGGCACAGAGACCTAAGAATCTCTGAAGTATTAGGAAGACCCAGACAACGAGATCGGACAAGCTCTGAGATACCAGGAAGACCTAGGCACCGAGACCTTAGAAGCTTTGAAGTACCAGGAAGAAACAGGCACCGAGAACTAAGAAGCTCTGAAGAACAAAGGAAGACGCAGGCACCGAGACCTAAGATGCTCTGAAGTACAAGGAAAACCCAGGCACCGAGACATAAGAAGCTCTGAGATACCAGGAAGACCCAAGCACTGAGACCTAAGTAGCTCTGAAGTACCAGGAAACCCCTGCACCGAGACCTAAGAAGCTCTGAGGTACCAGGAAAAGCCAAGCACTGAGACCTAAGAAGCTCTGAAGTACCAGGAAAACCCAGGCACTAAGAACTAAGAAGCTCTGAAGTATCTGGAAGACCCAGGCCCCGAGACCTAAGTAGCTCTGAAGTACAATGTAAACCCAGGCACCGAGACCTAAGAAGCTCTGAGTTACCAGGAAGACCCAGGCACCGAGACCTAAGAAGATCTGATGTACCAGGAAAACCCAGGCACCGAGACCCTAGAAGCTCTGAAGTACCAGGAAGACCCAAGCTCTCAGACCTAATAAGCTCTGAGGTACCAGGAAGACCTAGTCACCTAGACCTAAGAAGCTCTGAAGTACCAGGAAGACCCAGGCACCGTGACCTAAGGAGCTGTGAAGTACCAGGAAGAACTAGACACCGAGACGTAAGAAACTCTGAAGTACCAGGAAGACCCAGGCACCGAAACCTAAGAAGCTGTGAAGTACCAGGAAGACCCAGAAACCGAGATCTGACAAGATCTGAGTTACCAGGAAGACCCAGGCACCGAGAACTAAGAAGCTCTGAAGTACCAGGTAAACCCAGGCACCGAGAACCAAGAAGCTCTGAGGTACCAGGAATACCCAGGCACCAAAAACTAAGAAGCTCTGATGTACCAGGAATACCCAGGCACCGAGAACTAAGAAGCTCTGAGGTACCGGGAATACCCAGGCACCGAGAACTAAGAAGCTCTGAAGTACCAGGAAGACCCAATCATCGATACCTAAGAAGCTCTGAGGTACCAGGAAGACCCAGAATCTGAGACCTAAGACGCTATGAAGTACCGGGAAGAATCAGGCACCGGAAACTAAGAAGATCTGATGTACCAGGAATATCCAGACACCGAAACCTAAGAAGATCTGAAGTACCAAGAAGACCCAGGCACCGAGATCTGACAAGCTCTGAGGTACCAGGAAGACCCAGGCACCGAGACCTAAGAAGCTATGATGTACTAGGAAGACCCATGCACCGAGACCTAAGAAGCTGTGAGGTATAAGGAAGACACAGGCACCGAGACCTAAGAAGCTCTTAAGTACCAGGAAAACCCAGGCACCGAGACCTAAGAAGCTCTGAAGAACCAAGGAAGATGCAGGTACCGAGACCTTAGAAGCTGTAAAGTCCCAGGAAGACCCAGTCACCGAGACTTAAGAAGCTCTGTGGTACTAGGATGACCCAGACTCTGAGACCTAAGAAGCTATGAAGTACCAGGAATAATCAGGCACCGGAAACTAAGAAGCTCTGAAGTACCAGGAATACCCAGACCCTGAGACCTAAGAAGCTCTGAGGTACAGGAAAGACCAATGCACCGAGACCTAAGAAGCTCTGGAGTACCAGGAAGACCAAGGCACCGAGAGCTAAGAAGTTCTGAATTACTAGGATGACCCAGGCACCGAGACCTAAGAAGCGCTGAAGTACCAGGAATACCCAGGCACAGAGACCTTAGAAGCTTTGAAATACCAGGAAGACCCAGACACCGATAACTGACAATCTCTGAGGTACCAGGAAAACCCAGGCACCGAAACCTAAGAAGCTCTGATGTACCAGGAAGGCCCAGGCACCGAGACCTAAGAAGATCTGAAGTACTTGGGAGACCCAGGCAACGAAACCTAAGACCCTATGAAGTACCAGGAATACCCAGACACCGAATCCTAAGAAGCTCTGAAGTACCAGAAAGACCCAGGCACTGAGACATAAGAAGCTCTGAAGTACCAGGATGACCCAGGCACCTTGACATAAGAAGATATGAAGTACCAGGAAGAACCAAGCACCCAGAACTAAGAAGCCCTGAAGTACCAGGAATACACAGACACCGAATCCTAAGAAGCTCTGAACTACCAGGAAGACCCAGGCACCGAAACCTAAGAAGCTGTGAAGTACCAGGAAAACCCAGGCACCGAGACATAAGAAGCTATGAGCTACCAGGAAGATGCAAGTACTGAGACCTAAGAAGCTCTGAAGTACCAGGAAAACCCCGGCACCGAGACCTAAGAAACTCTGAGATACCAGGAAGACCCAAGCACTGAGACCTAAGAAGCTCTGAAGTACCAGGAAAACCCAGGCACCGAGAACTAAGAAGCTCTGAAGTACCAGAATGACCCAGGCCCCGAGACCTAAATAGCTCTGAAGTACCATGTAAACCCAGGCACCGAGACCTAAGTAGCTCTGAGTTACAAGGAAGACCCAGGCACCGAGACCTAAGAAGCTCTGAAGTACCTGGAAGACCCAAGCACTGAGACCTAATAAGCTCTGAGGTACCAGGAAGACCTAGGCACCTAGACCTAAGAAGCTTTGAAGTACCAAGAAGACCCAGACCCTGAGACCTAAGAAGCTCAAGGGTACAGGAAAGACCAAGGCACCGAAACCTAAGAAGATCTGAAGTTCTAGGAAGACCCAGATACCGAGACATTAGAAGCTCTAAATTACCAGAAAGAACCATACACCGAGACATAAGAAGCTCTGAAGTACAAGGAAGAACCAGACACCGAGACCTAAGAAGCTCTGAAGTACCAGGAAGACCCAAGCACTGAGACCTAAGAAGCTCTGAAGTACGAGGAAGAATCAGACACCGAGACCTAAGAAGCTCTGAAGTACCAGGAAGACCCAGGCACCGAAACCTAAGAAGCTCTAAAGTACCAGGAAGAAACATACACCGAGACCTAAGAAGGTCTGAAGTACCAGGAATACCCAGGCACAGAGATCTGACAAGCTCTGACGTACCAGGAAGACCCAGGCACCGAGACCTAAAAATCTCTGAGGTACAAAGAAGACCCAGACACCGAGACCTAAGAAGCTCAGAAGTACCAGGAAGACCCAGACACCGAGAACTAAGAAGCTCTGAGGTACAACGAAGACCCTGGCACCGAGGTCTAAGAAGCTCTGAAGTACTAGAAAGAACTAGACACCGAGACCTAACAAGCTCTGAAGTACCAGGAAAACCCAGGCGCAGAGATCTGACAAGCTCATAGGTACCAGGAAGACCCAGGCACCGAGACCTAAGAAGTACTGAAGTACCAGGAAGACCCAAAACCGATACCTAAGAAGCTCTGAAGAACCAAGGAAGATGCAGGCTCCGAGACCTTAGATGCTGTAAAGTACCAGGAAGACATAGACACCGAGACCTAAGAAGCTCTGAGGTACCAGGAAGACCCAGACTCTGAGACCTAAGAAGATATGAAGTACCAGGAATAATCAGGCACCGGAAACTTAGAAGCTCTGAAGTACCAGGAATACCCAGACACCGAAACCTAAAAAGATCTGAAATACTAGGAAGACCCAGGCACAGAGATCTGATAAGCTCTGAGGTACCAGGAAGACCGAGGCTCCGAGATCTAAGAGACTCTGATGTACCAGGAAAACCCAGGCACCGAGATCTAAGAAGCTCTAAGGTACCAGGAATACCCAGGCACCGAGAACTAAGAAGCTCTGAAGTACCAGGAAAACCAAGGCACAGAGACCTAAAAACTCTGAAGCACCAGGAAGACCCAGGCACCGAGATCTGACAAGCTCTGAGGTACCAGGAAGACCCAGGCACCGAGACCTAAGAAGCTATGAAGTATAAGTAAGACCCATGCACCGAGACCTAAGAAGCTCTCTCTAAAGAACCAGGAATACCCAGACACCTAGACCTAAGAAGATCTGAATTACCAGGAAGACCGAGACCCTGAGACCTAAGAAGATCTGTGGTACAGGAAAGACCAAGGCACCGTGACCTAAGAAGCTCTGAAGTACCAGGAAGACCAAGGCACCGAGACCTAAGAAGCTATGAATTACTAGGAAGACCCAGGCACCGAGACCTAAGAAGCGCTGAAGTACCAGGAAGACCCAGGCACAGAGACCTTAGAAGCTCTGAATTACCAGGAAGACCCAGACACCGAGATCTGACAAGCTCTGAAGTACCAGGAAAACCCAGGCACCGAGACCTAAGAAGCTCTGAAGTACCAGGAAGACCCATTCATGAGACCTAAGAAGCTCTGAAGTACCAGGAAAACCCAGGCACCGAGACCTTAGATCCTATGAAGTACCAAGAATACCCAGACACCGAATCCTAAGAAGCTTTGAACTACCAGGAAGACCCAGACACCGAGACCTGAGAAGCTCTAAAGTACCAGGAAGAAACAGACACAGAGACCTAAGAAGCTCTGAAGTACCAGGAAAACCCAGCCACAGAGAACTAAGAAGCTCTGAGGTACAACGAAGACCCTGGCACCGAGGCCTAAGAAGCTATGAAGTACCAGGAAGAACTAGACACCGAGACCTGACAAGCTCTGAAGTACCAGGAAAACACAGGCGCAGAGATCTGACAAGCTCATAGGTACCAGGAAGACCCAGGCACCGAGATCTGACAAGCTCTGAGGTACCAGGAAGACCCAGGAACCGAGACTTAAGAAGCTATGATGTACCAGGAAGACCCATGCACCGAGACCTAAGAAGCTGTGAGGTATAAGGAAGACACAGGCACCGAGACCTAAGAAGCTCTGAAGTACCAGGAAGTCCCAGGCACTGAGACCTAAGAAGCTCTGAAGAACCAAGGAAGATGCAGGCTCCGAGACCTTAGAAGCTGTAAAGTACCAGGAAGACCTAGTCACCGAGACCTAAGAAGCTCTGAGGTACCAGGAAGACCCAGACTCTGAGACCTAAGAAGCTATGAAGTACCAGGAATAATCAGGCACCGGAAACTAAGAAGCTCTGAAGTACCAGGAATACCCAGACACCGAAACATAAGAAGATCTTAAATACTAGGAAGACCCAGGCACAGAGATCTGATAAGCTCTAAGGTTCCATGAAGACCCAGGCACCGAGACCTAAGAAGCTATGAAGCATAAGAAAGACCCATGCACAGAGACCTAAGAAGCTCTCTCTAAAGAACCAGGAAGACCCAGACACCTAGACCTAAGAAGATCTGAAGTACCAGGAAGACCCAGACCCTGAGATCTAAGAAGCTCTGAGGTACAGGAATGACCAAGTCACCGAGACCTAATAAGCTCTGAAGTACTAGGAAGACCAAGGCACCGAGACCTAAGAATTTTGAATTACTAGGAAGACCCAGGCACCGTGACCTAAGAAGCGCTGAAGTACCAGGAAGACCCAGGCAGAGAGACCTTAGAAGCTCTGAATTACCAGGAAGACCCAGACACCGAGATCTGACAAGCTCTGAAGTACCAGGAAAACCCAGGCACCGAGAACTAAGAAGCTCTGAAGTACCAGGAAGACCCATGCACCGAGACCTAAGAAGCTCTGAAGTACCAGGAATACCCAGGCACCGAGACCTAAGAACCTATGAAGTACCAGGAATATCCAGACACCGAATCCTAAGAAGCTATGAACAACTATAAGACCCAGACACCGAGACCTGAGAAGCTCTGTAGTACCGGGATGACCCAGGCACCTAGACCTACGAAGTAATGAAGTACCAGGAAGAACCAAGCATCCAGAACTAAGAAGCCTTGAAGTACCAGGAATACCCAGACACCGAATCCTAAGAAGCTCTGAACTACCAGGAAGACCCAGACACCGAGACCTGAGAAGTTCTAGAGTACCAGGAAGAACCAGACACCGAGACATAAGAAGCTCTGAAGTACCAGGAAGAACCAGACACCGAGACCTAAGAAGCTCTGAGGTACCAGGAAAACCCAGGCACCGAGATCTGACAAGCTCTGAGGTACCAGGAAGACCCAGGCACCGAGACCTAAGAAGCTATGAAGTATAAGAAAGACCCATGCACAGAGACCTAAGAAGCTCTCTCTAAAGAACCAGGAAGACCCAGGCACCGAGAACTAAGAAGCTCTGAAGTACCAGGAAGACCCATGCACCGAGACCTTAGAAGCTCTGAAGTACCAGGAAGACCCAGGCACCGACACCTAAGAACCTATGAAGTACCAGGAATACCCAGACACCGAATCCTAAGAAGCTATGAACTACCAGGAAGACCCAGACACCGAGACCTGAGAAGCTCTGTAGTACCAGGATGACCCAGGCACCTAGACCTAAGAAATAATGAAGTACCAGGAAGAACCAAGCACCCAGAACTAAGAAGCCTTGAAGTACCAGGAATACCCAGACACCGAATCCTAAGAAGCTCTGAACTACCAGGAAGACCCAGACACCGAGACCTGAGAAGTTCTAAAGTACCAGGAAGAACCAGACACCGAGACATAAGAAGCTCTGAAGTACCAGGAAGAACCAGACACCGAGACCTAAGAAGCTCTGAGGTACCAGGAAGACCCAGGCACCGAGACCTATGAACCTATGAAGTACCAGGAATAACCAGGCACCGAGACCTAAGAAGCTCTGAGGTAAAAGGAAATCCCAGGCACCGAGACCTAAGAAGCTCTTAAGAATCAGGAAGACCCAGACACCGAGACCTAAGAAGCTCTGAAGTACCAGTAAGTCCCAGGCACCAAGATCTAAGAAGCTCTGAAGTACTAGGAAGACCCAGGCACTGAGACCTAAGAAGCTCTGAAGTACCAGGATGACCCAGGCACCTAGACCTAAGAAGTTATGAAGTACTAGGAAGAACCAAGCACCCATAACTAAGAAGCCCTGAAGTACCAGGAATACCCAGACACCGAATCCTAAGAAGCACTGAACTACCAGGAAGACCCCGACACCGAGACCTGAGAAGCTCTAAAGTACCAGGAAGAACCAGACACCGAGACCTAAGAAGCTCTGAAGTACCAGGAAGATCCAGGCACTGAGACCTAAGAAGCTCTGAAGTACGAGGAAGAATCAGACACCGAGACTTAAGAAGCTCTGAAGTACCAAGTAGACCCAGGCACCGAAACCTAAGAATCTCTGAAGTACCAGGAAGAAACAGACACCGAGACCTAAGAAGCTCTGAAGTACCAGGAAGATCCAGGCACCGAGACCTAAAAATCTATGACGTACAACGAAGACCCAGGCACCGAGGCCTAAGAAGCTCTGAAGTACTAGGAAGAACCAGACCCCGAGACCTAACAAGCTTTGAAGTGCCAGGAACACCCAGGCGCAGAGATCTGACAAGCTCATAGGTACCGGGAAGACCCAGGCACTAAGACCTAAGAAGCTCTGCAGTACCAGGAAGACCCAGGCACTGAGACCTAAGAAGCTCTGATGTCCCAGGAAGACCCAGGCACCTAGACCTAAGAAGTTGTGAGGTGCAAGAAAGACACAGTTACCGAGACCTTAGATGCTATGAAGTACCAGGAAGAACCAGGCACCGAGACCTAAGAAGATTTGAAGTACCAGGAAGACCCAGGCACTGAGACCTTAGAAACTCTGAAATACCAGGAAGACACAGTCACAGAGCCCTAAGAAGCTCTGAAGTACCAGGAAGACCCAGACACCGAGATCTGACAAGCTCTGAGGTACCAAAAAGACCCAGGCACCGAGACCTAAGAAGCTCTGAAGTACCAGAAAGACCCAGGCACCGAGATCTAAGAAGCTATGAAGTACCAGGAAGAACCATGCACCGAGACCTAAGAAGATCTGAGGTACAAGGATAACCCAGGCACCGAGACCTAAGAAGCTCTGAAATAATAGGAAGACCAAGGCTCCTAGACCTAAAAATTTATGAAGTACCAGGAATAACCAGGCACCGAGACCTAAGAAGCTCTGAGGCACAAGGAAAACCCAGGCACCGATACCTAAGAAGCTCTGAAGTACCAGGAAGACCCAGGCACCGATTCCTATGAAGCTCTGAAGTACCAGGAAAACTCAGAGAACCGAGACCTAAGAAGCTCTGAAGTACCAGGAAGACCCAGGCACTGAGACCTAAGAAGCTCTGAGGTACACGGAATACCTTGGCACCTAGACCTAAAAAGTTATGAAGTACCAGTAATAACCAGGCACCGAGATCTAAGAAGCTCTGATGTACCAGGAATACCAGATACCGAAACCTAAGAAGCTCTGAAGTACCAGGAAGACCCGGGCACCGATATCTGACAAGCTCTGAGGTACCAGGAATACCCAGGCACCGAGAACTAAGAAGCTCTGAAGTACCAGGAAAACCAAGGCACCGAGAACTAAGAAGCTCTGAAGTACCAGGAAGATCCAGACACGGAGGCATAAGAAGCTCTGAAGTACCAGGAAGACCCAGGCACAGAGACCTAAAAACTCTGAAGCACCAGGAAGACCCAGGCACCGAGATCTGACAAGCTCTGAGGTACCAGGAAGACCCAGGCACCGAGACCTAAGAAGCTATGAAGTATCAGGAAGACCCAGGCACCGAGACCTGAGAAGCTCTCTCTAAATAACCAGGAAGACCCAGACACCGAGACCTAAGAAGATCTGAAGTACCAGGTAGGCCCGGACACTGAGACCTAAGAAGCTCTGAAGTACCAGGAGTACCCGAGCACCGATACCTAAGAAGCTCTGAAGTACCAGGATGACCCAGGCACCGATACCTATGAAGATCTGATGAATCAAGGAAGACGAAGACACCAAGACCTTAGAAGTTCTAAAGTACCAGGAAGACCTCTTCACCGAGACCTAAGAAGCTCTGAGGTGCCAGGAAGACCCAGGCACCGAGACCTAAGAAGCTATGAAGTACCAGGAAGAACCAGACACCGAGACCTAAGAAGATCTGAGGTACAAGGTAAACCCAGGCACCGAGACCTAAGAAGCTCTGAAGTACCAGGAATACCCAGGCACCGAGACCTAAGAAGCTCTGAAGTACCAGGAAGACCAAGGCACCGAGACCTAAGAAGCTTTGAATTTCCAGGAATACCCAGGCACTGAGACTTAAGAAGCTCTGAGGTACCAGGAAGACCCAGTCACAGAGACCTAAGAAGTTATGAAGTACCAGGAAGAACCAGGCACCGAGACCTAAGAAGCTCTGAAGTACCAGGAAAACCCAGGCACCGAGACTTAAGAAGCTCTGTGGTACCAGGAATACCCAGGCACCGAAACCTAAGAAGCTCTGAGGTACCAGGAATACTCGGGACTGAGACTTAAGAAGCTCTGAGGTACCAGGAATACCCAGGCACTGAGACTTAAGAAGCTCTGAGGTACCAGGAATACCCAGGCACTGAGAACTAAGAAGCTCTGAGGTACCAGGAATACCCAGGCACCGAGACTTAAGAAGCTCTGAGGTACCAGGAATACCGAGGCACCGAGACCTAAGAAGCTTTGAGGTACCAGGAATACCCAGGCACAGAGACTTAAGAAGCTCTGAGGTACCAGGAATACCCAGGCACTGAGACTTAAGATGCTGTGAGGTACCAGGAATACCCAGGCACTGAGACTTAAGAAGCTCTGAGGTACAAGGAATACCCAGTCACTGAGACATAAGAAGCTCTCATGTTGTAGGGAAACCCAGGCACCGAGACCTAAGACGCTCTGAAGTACCAGGAAGACTCAGGCACCGAGAACTAAGAAATTCTGAGGTACCAGGAAGACCCAGACAGCGATCTCTGAGAAGCTCTTGAGGTACCAGGAAGACCCAGGCACCAAGACCTAAGAAGCTTTGAAGTAACAGGAAGACTCAGGCACCGAGACCTAAGAAGCTCTGAGGTACCAGGAAGACCCAGACAGCGAGACCTGAGAAGCTCTGAGGTACCAGGAAGACCCAGGAACCGAGACCTAAGAAGCTTTGAAGTACCAGGGAGACTCAGGCATCGATAACCTAAGAAGCTCTGATGTACCAGGAATACCCAGGCACTGAGATCTAAGAAGCTCTGAGTTTCCAGATCTTTCCAGGCACGCACATTCTGTCTTATGCTTTAGACTTAGTTCACTGAACTTCTTGGTATTAAGTGGTGAACCTGCCAGTTTATGCCGTAATATCATAGATTAAGTGTGTTGTATCTTCCGTAAGATCATCTATGAGAAGGTTAATAAGTGAAAATTAAAAAAAGCGAAAAACTTTTTTTGAAGCTCTCAGTGGCGAGAAGATATTCTTCAGAGATAAGAAAAAAAGTTTAAATAATTGACATGGCATGATTTAAATGTAATAGTCTTGTAAGAACCAAACATTTTTTATCAAATGTGGAGCAGAATTCATGTGCCACACTTCGGGATGGGATTGTTTATTAAAAATACAGTGGGGTTACATTGACCGACACTATTGTGTGGTGAATATTAAGGGAGCTGCACAACGTTGAAAACAACATTTTGAAATACTTTTTTACAAATACTAGAAAGTATAAGAGATGGAGCCACCAAAATTTGCATATACCTATAAGAAACGGATCAAATACATATGTTCTAATGTTGTTGACACAACGCTTCCCATCACTGCTTATGTACGGGTTAGTATACCTAATTGTGTAAGTAACTTTAAAATAATACGCGGTAGTAAAATATTCTATGCATATAATTACTTATCGCGCAAAATTAAGGGGAAAAGTACCTCTTGTGTTAATTTACTCTGGTAAACCGTTTTCGAGTAAATACGAATCAAAATACGAAGAAGAATTTTAACCCCGCAGAAGTAGGCAAAACAAATGCTTTCTTAGCCGTGCTAATTGCAGCATTGAGTTGTTAAATTGAGTACAGTAGCGAGAGGAATAGCCACATCTGTGCCCACCCCACTCCCCACCACATGCCCCTTATGGACAACCAATTGCGCTTCAAGTGTCAACATATGAGCTCGCATTGTCAACAATCATTTGTTGGGACCTTATTTGCTACCTGACCGCCTCAGTGAGGTTCATTACTTACATTCGCAATTCGCAGTACCATGTGTTTTCAGCACGATGGGGCACCACCACATTTTTCTGGTGCTGTATTCTGCTAACTTAACACTTCGTTTTCAGGTTGCTGGATAGGCAGACCATCGATTGGTCGGCTTGATCTCCAGACCTTTCTCTATTGGATTTTTTATAGGATCAATTTCATCTCTCTCTAATCTACAAAACGCCTGTGACTAGCCAGGAAGATATTGTTGCACGTGTGATAGCCGTATTTGATTTTGTACATGCCGTACCAAACAGTTATGCACGAGTCCAGGCCAACCTGATCTGCCGTTGGCAGCTGTGTGTTGAAGTAGGGTGACGGCAATTCAAACAGTTATTATAAATGCGTATGTCGTACGTGCAAATGCATTATTGTTCTGTAAACATGATCTCTCTTTATCTAACCATCATGGTTGGTGTTGGGAGTTACCGCTAACCAGCGTGTTTTCTCAAGATTCATTTCCTTTCTCTTGCAATTCATCACTGCTCCATTTCCCCCTCATTTCAACATCGTCCACTCTAAAGAAATTGATGTAAAGAGGCTTATGTAGCGAATGTAATTTCCCTTGTGTGAGGCGCGAAAACCGGTGTGTGACTAGGTCAACATTGCTACACGTGACGTACTAAATGGCGAGCCGTATTTTTCTAGTATTAATTTTTCTGTGGCTCCTTGACTCGTGACTCTACAATTTTACTTGCAGGTATCAAATACTTCGTCATTTCTGCTTACGTATTCTACTTGCGTGTCTTTGTCCTAATGACTAATGACAGGTGTTAGTAAATAATAATGCAGATTTTAGCTTCTTTGTTGTGCCCGGAAATCATTATTTTAATAAGAATGCTGCACGTTTAAACATTATTATTTCAAGCGTGTGTCATTTTTTGTAGATTGAGTTGATAATATCTTTAGCAGTTTCGCGTAAAAATAAAACACAATCACTTGTCACTCTACAGCATCATCAATCAACATATGTTAGTTGTCATAATGTCAAACCAAATCTCGCTACTGTACTCAATTTAATCATTCAATGCTGCGATTAGAATGGATTAGAAAGCCGTTGTATTGCCTACCACTGTGGGGTTACGATGCGCCTTCGTATTTTCTCGAAAACGGTTTACCGGAGTGAATTATACAAGAGGTACTGTTGCAAAACGATTATTTAACTAAACTGTTTAGACAATTACATTAATGTTCTACTCTATGATGGGTGACCCTATGGACACCTTAGACCTCACCGTAACATGATGTGCCGGAGGCTGATGATGTATGTGCCCGGCTATCAACGGACGGTGGCACGTCGTGGGTCTCGACCCAGGTCCATCCTGGCGAGCTGGTAACGGCTGGAAGCTTGAAGAAGACAGACCCTGATTCTCCCGACATATTGCATTATATTGTCACACTTTAGTGCAGGTGGGGAGAATCGCTGAGGCCCTTGTCTTGTGTAACTACTGACCTGATTGCACTGCCATCGTCGCTAGCCCGTCCTCCTGGCGAGGCTCTTGGTAATCGTAACATTACCCGCAATGTTTTCAAAATGATACGTCCACATATAATATTGGTTGGTCGGATTTTGAAATAGCATCCATCCTGTATAAGCTTCTGTAGGTGCTCTTGCAATGTTGAGGCAGTAGGTTATATGATACGGTGGCTTCTTTAGACGGAAAGGAAAAATTTAACAAAGGAAAAACTATGGCAGACGGACAGCTGAAGGTAAAGGATATGCCTACGTCTCTTGTAATTCTTCTGTTTACATTCGATCAACGACGAGCTGCGTTGCTCTGCTGAAGGTGAAGGTTTGGTGCGTGGCCTTGAGTAACAGCCATGACATGCACTATGACGTGCACTATGACGTGCATATCTTCTTTCGCGAACGCAGCAGACGACTACGAGCGTAGGTATCGCGATACGCGCAGCCTTTGCTGGATGAAAACTGTTCTCAGTGTCCATATTTTGGTGGGTCTTACTAGTATGCATAGCAACATTTCGTTAAGTCAATAAAAAATTTAAATTTTAATTTCATACAAAAAAAACGTTAAAATATTAAAGAAAAATTTTAAAATAAAATACAGATCCCCTCTCACAAATGTTAATGAATTTTGCTGAAAAACTTAACAAGATTATCACAGTTAACTACATGAGTAGATGGGTTATGGGGCTCCGAGCACAAGAGGCTGGATGCTTTGGAGCCACGGAGCCACTGCCGCCATCTTGGATTACATCACCGCCGCCATCTTGGATTACGTCCCCATCGCCATTATTGTTTCTGGCCGCCATCTTGTTTCCGGTCTACATCTTGTTTCCGGTTGCCATCTTGTTTCCGACCGATGTTTGGATTTTCCTTTTCTCCTGCTCTCTCATTCAACTCCTAATTTTTTCTGCTCTCACATTCCACTCCTAATTTTTCCTGCTCTCTCATTCTACCCAATCATCTGCTGTAGGCAGCCATCTTATGTGTCACATTTCCGACGGCCATCTTGTTTCCAGTCGCCATCTTTGATTACATCACTTTCAAAAACTTCCAAAATTTCCCAAAATTGTTCAAAATTAAAAAAAATGTAAAATGAAAAAAATTATCGGATAAATCCGCCATCTTGTTTCTGGTTGCAATCTTGGAATAATTTCCCCCCGCCAATTTTCGTCAGTCATTTGTTTCCATTGAACCCTCTAATTTTCAAGTTCCCGCCAAAGTAATCGACTTCGTCGATAACTGCACGATCGATTAATCGATTATTATATTTAATTCTAGGAATGGCTACCAGGAGTTTGAGCAGTCATCTTTGTTTTCCTATTTACTCACTTGCATTCGGCTCCATAAGGCCGTGCTTAAGAAAGATGGATAATGTACCATAGACAGGATTCTCGCACCTATCACCAATATCATTTTTTATGTTTACCTCCAGACATCTAAATTGACAAGTCTTGACAAGAGGATACCTCACTATAGTAATTGGTTTTGATTTTGTTATTTCTTTCAATCAAATATTTAATTTTGTTAAACCTTTTATAGTAATGATATAGTGTGCCATGTAAATACTGATTGAGTGTACAAGGACTGTTGTATCTGATGCGCTTTAAGAAAGGTTCGACAGACTTATGATATATTGTCTCACAATTCACACAATGTTAAGTTTAAAAAAATAATTTGTATTAATTAAAATTTACAGAAAATAATAATACTTCATGATAGCTCCGGATATCGGCTCGCAGGTCTATGCAGCTCTTCTCCTGATGCCTTCATTCTGGGAAGCCTCTGAACTGGAATAATCATGGCATCTCTTACATACGGTAGACTACCTGTTGTTGCCCTCAACTTTTACCCGGGCTTGGGACCGGCAACACTACTGATCTAAAGTAGTGCAGGCAGGTTTACAACGTTGAAACTCACAAACCATTATTTACACCTTACAAACTAAGTGAAAAAATACCAACGCAGAAACTCACAACCCAAGAAAACTATATACATCACAAAAAAATGCAATATTCAATGAAAACTGTGTACATAATTTCATATTTACAAGAGTGCTATATACAGAAGACTGTGATTAATTATACCTCAATGTAGCCGTAAGGAAGAGTATGAACTCCATCATCACAGATAATCCTCTTATCATCTCTTCATTCAGAGAGCACATTATGCTGATGAGTTCGGATAGCATTGACGTAGAACCCCTTCGCCTCTTGCTGCTGGAACAACACAGTCTTGTAGTCTTCAAAATAAATTATCTTCTGCAAAGCAGACTTCTGGACCCCTTTGGCTCGCTTGACTACTTTGTCAACACACCTGTAGCAGTAGAGTTTTGCTCTCAGTCGCACAAATTCGGCCATGATCCCCCCACCACACTCGTCGTGGAGAGTAGAGGGGTATGCACTTGTGTCGAATTCCGACATGAAGGTAGGGTTGCAGTTAAGTCATAATAAAAATCCCGAGTTTTAATAGCATACACAGAAGAGTCTGTATCCATGCAGGACAGCTCGAGGTTATCTCCATAGCGAATCTTCACCACATTGTAGTGGAAATGATAGACCAGCGTCTTGGAGAGGTCCAACACTGCAAAGCCTGCGTATATGGGCTTGTCAAACAGGATATCGTCTTTCTCCAACATTATCAGGGACAAGAGCTCGGAGTAGATTACTGTATTCTTGAATGATGGTTTCGCGATGAGCTTCTCCACATGTGTCTCTCGACAAGTCAGTTCCATCCTCTGTCGCCTTCTCTTGTTTTCCATTAATTTGCCAAACTTAATGGTTGGCAAGCTTGTAGAAGTCCCGTTCACACTCATAATTGTCAGCCTGATGCTTAAGGGTGATTAGCTCGATATAGGGTTTAAGCCAGGGACTCTGTTCGAATCGGAGGACATGTACCTTCACCAAATTCAATCCATGCTGGACAGCTTGTTTGAGATTATGATAGTGCACAACATTGTTCTTCTTTCCTGACAGGGTGGTTATCAATTCCTTCTGTTTTGTTCCTGGTGGCCACTCATTCACAGGAAGAAATGGCAAATATTTTTGTGCTATCTGTGAAGCTCAGTAGGGTACTCGACATCACATTCTACGATATACCCTAATGACCCCTCTTCTGGCACATGCATGAAGTCAATGCCAGTGTCCCCCCATTCAAAGTCTCGCACAGGAAGTGGTAAGCACATGGCCTAACCATAGAGATTATTCGCATCAAGGTATTGTAGATACAAGGGTCGCTGACTTGCATCGTAGGATTCTGGGATATAACTGTTATTAGCCACAGCACTGCGAGTGATGCATTGTGCAACACCTCCACGAATTCCGGACTCTATAAACATGTACATGTCATACTCAACCAGGAACTCCAGTTCAACACCTGTGATGTGCAGCATTGCATCAAAAGAAAACCCTGGAAGACTAATGAATGTAATGAGTGCAGTCAAGTCCATATGTACTAATACGTAGCCGCCTAAAATCCTCACAGATGTTCCACAGGAGGAGAACATCCGTCTTGAGTTACACATCACTGTAACATCACTGTAGTTGCCTAATGTCTTGCACCTGAATTGTAACCATACATTTTGTGCATGCTCGAAATCAGCATCTGAAATGCAAGAGCCTGTGAGACTGTTGTAAAAGTCTTCCTTTATTGGTAGCCGAGTTGCTTGAGGTCTTTCCCATGATGTGACGTAGTCATAAGAGAAAACACCTTTTCTGGTCACCAGCTCCATCTCCTCAGATCTGTAGAACTTGGTGGTGTTAGTGAACTGGCTGACATGCAGGGTCTCGGCTAATTGTGCAAGACTAGAAGACATGAAACGGTAAGTATCAATAAACTGGATAGCAAATCGGTCCCCAATTTGCTTCGAGAAAGTGATGAGCTTCTCTTCCGAATGTGGAATTATGAATATATCTTATTCATCATATGCCAGTTCTTTGACAATAAAGTGCTCATCATAACTCAAATTATAAAAAAAATACTGGAAGCTTCTTAGGGCAGTGGCAGAGCATGTTGCAGTCATTGCATGCGGGACCCAGATACTTTCCTGAAAAATGGCAATGATCATATACCTTATGATTTTTCTTCGTGAAGGTAGTAAAACAGTGCCAGCATTCCTCAGTAGACAGATGATAAAGTAATTCCAGGTTGGTCAAGGGTTTCATGGGTTCACTCACTTCATATATGGCCTTCACTTTCTTTGCGATATCTACAATATCTTCTAAACACTTCTTTGCAACTTCTGGTTCATCTTCTGTGCCATTGTAGAGAACCGGCTCTGTTGGTAGCTTCAAAGTTTTGGAAGCAGGAATCTTGTTACTATCCACATGCACATACATAGCATAGCTTTATGGAACATGCTTTTGGTATGCATAGGTATGTGATGTAGCAGGGTTTGGCTGAGTAGTGTGGACAGGAAGTAGCATCGCCTCGAAGTCTGCATACACTACAATAGGAAGTTTGTCTGCATTTTGGTAGTTCCTGAACTTCAGAGTAGGACGCCGTCCATTTTTCTCATACAGAGGCATTGTTTCACGAACAGGAGCATGTGTCTTGCAGTTCTTTACATTCTCTTCAAGACATTGTTTGCCTGAAAGACCAGTCACACGAGGTATGTCATGGTAGTAGGTAAGACACCTCTTGCATACATGGATCGCACCTTTATGAGCAGTGACCTGAGGTCGGATGAGGCGAGAAAAGTTTTTGGTGTAGGTGAAGTGGCTGCTGGAGTCAGTGGTAAGAAGCAGCAGGTCAAAATGTTCTTGTTTCTATTCATTCACGATCCGTACAGGGATAACTTTCATGTCATTATTTAAAGTAAACACTTTGACACTTACGTCTGGATTATTTGTCTCAAAGGTCTTGATCTGGTGCAATGTTGTAGGAAACTCGATCCTTGCAAATTGAACTTACATTCCAGGTCAAGGTACCACTGATCCACTCGTTGAGGATTTTTTCCTTCCACAAAGCGAGCAAGGAGTGACCACTTGAAGCACTGGTGATCTTCATTTTTGGGGTTGATGATGGCTTCCAGATCCTTGACGTCTAGTGGCAGGTCAAATTATATTTTTGCCTAGTAATGACGTAAGAGTAGATTCTGTCGTAATCAAGCCAGCTTCTGGACTCTACAAATTACTGTTTAAACAGAATCCCGGTACTTATTCACCTGGTGCCCTGCAACAGTATAAATGTCTTTTGAAACTTACGAGTGCGCATTTGAAGAACAACGATTCTTGCAGTAATGAATATAAGAATGAATCACATCTGAAATTCAATATTATTTACCAGTTGTTCCCTGATGTAGGAGCTACAATAGGATCTGGTCTCGATCTACATAAGAAAATAGAAGATGGGAGACTTTCAGAATATATTTACTGGATTGATGTTCATGAAATTGTAGACAGATTGAGACTGTTAATTGCTTCTCAGCAGGCTGGAAATAATTCACACACAAATTAAATATCTAGCATCATCGAAGAATTACTTGAAGACGGATACGTACAATGAGTCGTCTAAAAATCGCTGGGGAGCTGCACAAACCTGCAAGGCGAAATTATCCTCGATGTAAAGTACATGTGTTTGGTTTGAAGGACTTGTATCAAGCAGACTTTGTTAAAATGATTCCTTATGCTCGCAATAATAAAGGCTACAAGTACATGCTGACTGTTATTGACTGCTACAGTAAATATGTGTGGGCAGTGCTCGTAAAAACTAAGAGTGGCAAGGATGTAACAAATGCGATGAATATTGTTTTGCAAGATAAAGGTCCATGCAAGATACAACATACTGACCTTGCAAGGAATTCTACAATTTTAATTTCCGAGCCTTGATGTTAAAACATAAAATAAACCATTATTCAACCCAAAGTGGTCTCAAGGCCAGTATCGCAGAACATTTTAATCGTACACTGAAGTATGAAATTTGGAAGAATTTCTCAACACAAGGAAGCTACAAGTGGATAGACATTTTGCTTCATCTCGTCTCGAACTATAACAGTGAAGTACATAGGACCACGAACATGAAGCCTGTATATGTCGTGGATAACTCTTTACTACACACTGTTTATAAAAATGAGAAGAAACTGGACCTGCACAAGCCTAAAGCAAAGGTTGGAGACTATGTAAGGATATCACGAGTGAAGGGAACATTTACTAAAGGCTACACACCAAACTGTAGCACTGACATATTTAAAGTGGCCAAGATTCGACACTACGAACCAATGACCTACTACCTAGAAGATGTGGAAGGCAAGGTTATTCGAGGAGGTTTCTACGACGAAGAAATTCAAGTTACCAAGTATCCAAACACGTCTTTGGTCGAGAAGGTATTGAAGAAGAAAGGAAATAGGGTTCTTGTGCGATGGCTGGAGTTCGATGCAAGCCACGACAGTTGGATTCGCCAATCGGGCATTATGTTTAAATATAGTGAATTATGTATGAAGGAATAAATAAATATAATTGTTTAAAATTAGATTTCTGTGTTATTATTTATTAGCAAAGGTTCTTTTACTGGCAATGGTATAAAACTGCTACTGGGATGCCTGGATGGCAGTCTGTGATGACTACGTATAATGTACTCTGAGCGTGTTGGAACTCGAGTCGATGAGCTGGTCGGGAGTAAGCAGTGCAGTTTCATCATCTCGTCCTCGCGAGGCGCTGGACTGTCCACTGCGTGGCCGCAGACCCTGCTGTGTCATGCTCCGCGAGCATGTAGAGACCCATCCGATGTGCGAAGATACGATGCGTACAGGGAGGCTGGCAGGTGTTTACACCTCTACCAGTTCATATTGCCTTGTCGAGTTAGCAGGAAGTGTTTCGTGTTTTGCTAGAGGAAGACGTCGAAGCATTTGATGATATAATTCAACTTATAAGGAGGCATATACTCCAGCAGCACCATCACTCAATCGTATTATGCACGACCGAAGCCGGTCGCCAGTTCGTAAATCAGCTACACCAGTGCATACATCTGTACCACTGCTGTGGAGCGATGAAGAGGACAGTGCTGCAGGGCTACCGTACCTGGGTGTCTCCAAGTTTGAGGTTCTGCCCCTTCAGGGAGAAGGCAGTGAGCATGATCTGTGTTCAACAATGGCCTCATCCATCGTACGAACCAGGGACCTGGACGAAGTGTACAGCGATAGTGAACAGGAAGAGCAGGAGGAAGATGAGGATGCTTGGGAGGAAGTGCGGCGAGAGCCCCGTGTGCTGTGAGCCCAAATTCGGGACCAGCATGAGGGAATCCTGGAGCTACAGCACCAGCTACAGGTTCAGCATGTCATGGCAGAGATCCTCCACACCGCCACCGCTCGCTTCTAGGACTAAACTCTTCTCCTCCAGACATTGGTGGGGCTAGGACCTGCCTAGTTGCCTCGAGAATGATAGTGTACTGTGTATAGTGTGTAAATATTGTGTATATAGTGTTTTGTGTTGGTATATAGTGTTTTTAGTTTTAAATTAAATAATTTTTTTTTAAACTTACAGTGTGTGTGTTGAGAGACATTGTTTCATATGTCCGTGATACGGCTCTGTGTATAATACTTGTCAAGACTTGTCAATCTAGATACCAGGAGGTAAGCGTAAAAAAATAATAGTAATGATAGTGGCGAGAGTCCTGTCTATGGTACATTCCATGTCGTCCTTAAACACGGACTTGCGGAGACGAATCAAGTGAGTAAATACGAATCAAAGATAACTGTCGACTATGACACACCCTACCAATGTGATGTACAATGGGAAACAAGAAGAGGTCGGTGGGTGAGGAGTTAAGGAAGGGAAGGAAGAGGAATGGGACATTATGGTTGTAGCTGGGGAACTGATGAATGAAAGCAGGAGGAAAGTATGAGTGGAATGAGAGAGCAGGAGGAAAGTATGAGTGGAATGAGAGAGCAGGAGGAAAGTATGAGTGGAATGAGAGAGCAGGAGAAATGAGAGATGAGGCTTGCAGCTGGGGAGCTAATGAATGAGAGAGCCAGGAGGAAAGTATGAGTGGAATGAGGGAGCAGGAGGAAAGTATGATTGGAATGAGAGAGCAGGAGGAATAGGATATGAGAGTTATAGCTGGAGAGCTAATTAATGAGAGAGCAGTTTGTCATACCAAGATGGCAGATGGATCCAAAATTATTTTTAGAAATTTTTAATTTTGGTAAATTTTGGAAAATTTTGAAAGTGATGTAATCCATGATGGATGCCGGAAACAATATGGCGGCAGAAAACAAGATAATGGAGGTGACATTTTCCAAGATGGCGGACGCAGCACCTCGGCACCTCACCCTCAACCCTCTGTCCCCGGACTCTCTAAATCTATCTACTGATTAATAATTAGATATTTGCTTTTTAATAGCTACGTGATATGCTTTTACAGTAAATGTATTGTTGCGAGCCACGACTGTCTGACTGGGCGGTGTAGTACGATACTGAGGTGGCGGTGCTAGGACAGCCCTCTTCCCTTCCACTCCTCGGCGCCGTGGCTGTCGGGTAGGGCGGCGAAATACAGTACAGTGGCGGCAGAGCTAAAAGACCTCCTCGGGTGCTGCATGGATTGTATTACTCCATATTAACCACCTGCACCCAGTATCGGGTAACCGAGGGAAACTATCGTGATCTGGAATGATCCTGTTCCCTCTTTATCTCTCGGGGTGGTGCTTGACTTTGAAGCGACATCTTTCCAGGAGGTTGGAGAACAGAGACCTGCCGAGATAATTCGAGAAGGAGGGTGGATATATAAGGGGGAGCTGCAGCAGGAGCGAGAGAGTTTTTGCTGGCATGTGACTGGTGCGATTTCAAGTGATAGTGACAAGTATTGGATTGCGACGACTGTTCGAGGGTGTCCAGCGAGTGGGACCGCAGCAAGTAGTAGGAAGAAGGTGTTTCTAGGCCAGAAAGATTCTTCGGTATATTTCATTGGGTCCACCATTGTGAGTGACTAGTAACCTTTCCATATACAGAGAACTTGTGTAGATGCATTTTTTTTATCGTTTATGTAATAGTAGTTATTTGTTCTGTTTGACATTTATTGTGGTAAATCTTTATAGACATACATTTTTTGTACATACAGTTGTAAATAAACTAGGTTAGATTTATTTTCTTTATTTTATCAAAGACCTCCATCCCCAAACGTACCTAGCCCGCAACTTGTAACAATATATAATGATTTATATCACATTATTTCCGTTTCCAAAAAGAGATTTCCAATCGTTTTTTAACTGTCGTTACTTTAACTTTACATTTGTATAGTGTATTGTCGAAACACATAAAATAACGGAAACATAAAGTCAAATGTTAAAAGTCTTCGATTGTGCGTAGGCCTTAACGGCGTAAACAAAGTTTGTTGTCATTAATAAGTTGTTCAATGTGCGAAACATAAACATTTATTTCTCAACAAATATGTGATTTTACATTCTTAAGTTGGCTGTGAATGTGTGATGTGTTTACCTTCTGTGCTTGGAAATAGAGCTCGGGTCTTTGAATGGAAGTGGTACCTCTCTTCTTACTTTCTTTGTGCTCGCAACATAGTGAAACCGTGAACAAATATCCCTCAACGATGCAGTATTTTTTATGCCAACCTAGCGACGTAACCCAACAGTAACATGCTGTGATGGATCCTTACTAAAGACTACAGCCGCCTTCTCTCCTAGTTACTGTCATATCAAGTTGTGTGTCCCAGTGTCTCTAATGACCTTGATGTTGACAAGACGTAAAGCCAACTTACCTTAATTTCGATGAGTTTTCGAGGACGCTGTGCATGGCTAAAACTATAAGCAAGTAGCTGATAAAATTGCGGATTTCCGTGTAGCTAAAATTGATAATAATTGTTATTTACATACACACATAATTAATTCACAACATTAAAGTGTGATTATTTAAATCACACACTGAAATATGAAAATTAAAAAGAAAAATATACAGAATACTTTTATTATAACAGTATAGCACTCCAAACATATTAATTTTCGTATAAACATGTAAGAGTAATGATATTATAGTCGGTAATGTTCAAGTTTTGAGCTAAAGTTTCGTCTTAAAATCCTTGCCAGGATAGTAGGATTTAAACATTTATTTATTTTTTTTTATCTTCAGAATTTGTGTATTGCTTCAGGCCAAATACTTGTGCTACAAAATATGTGTATTTTATGAATAAGTCACATTCGTTGTAATATTAGCTAAACAGAAAGATACTTGTGAAGGAAAGTATGTGCTTAGAAATGTATTTATCAAGCTTAAATATGCCCATGTGAGTACATGAATTTGCTCAGATCCATTTAACTGAATCTAAAGTTGCAAACAAAGACATTAGCACTGACAAAGTTGAATGTGTTAGGCCGCGGTAACACGGCGGCCTGGCCCTGAAGTAGATAACCGAACACTTTCAGTGCATAGCTGCCGAAGTGAACACATTTACTCGATAGTCGCAAATCGACTGCGTTTTGTTACGACAGTATATATTGTTTTCAGGTAATGTTTGGTTTAACCGTTTAACCTATGTACAAAAGGTAAACAGAGGAAAGTAACTGGAGACACGTCATATTTACGTTTTATTTGTTTGCTTACATATTATAAGTTGCGTCGGTCGCAATAAACATAACCTTTTGAAAGCTCTACTTACCCCGTCCCAAAACTTGTAACACACTCATACGTTGGTGCAATGTGTTATGTAGTGACAAAAATTCTTCGTGACACAAAACATTTAAACCAATATTACACTTTATGGAACGTGGCAAGGATTTTCGAAAATTTAGTTTTGCCGCGAACGACCACGTGCCTGCTTCATACACACAAGAGTAGTGGAAATGGCATACATTATTTTTACGTTGCAAATATGATGAAGGGCTCATATATTAACATGAAACTATTTTTACTTGTACGTATCCAACAAAACATTGTAATAACTAAATTTCCACTGCTGCAACATAACACGGGGTTGTCAGCTGTTGTTTAGGTGAAGAACCTTTACAACCTGTTCAGTTCGAATAGGAAGCAGCAACGATATGAACTACTTCACACACCGTGTGACCACACTTACGGCTGAGCAAGTTCCATTTAACAGGGCTGCCTGATTTCCCAGCTGTGGCCTTCTGTTATGCGGGTAGTATTTCGTTTAGCTGTCCACACTACACATCCATAACCATTGCACTCTTCCTCTACCTGAGCAGTGAGCTATCTACGAGGAAGTCGCTGGCGGATTGTAAGAGGAGGGGGGAGGAAGATACGAACTTGAATAATTATCAGTGTCGGTGAAATTCTGTCTCGCGGCTTGTCGTAAAAGAAACAGAGAAAAACAAGATGTTTGACCATTGGACCTCCTCGTTGGGTTATTCAGCACAATTATTACTGGGCTGGTCACTGTGTTTTGACAGCAGTTTCATGTAAAGGCAGTCTCTTACACTAAGACAATTAATAGTAGGCATATGCCATAAAAATAGCGCAAGCTAACATAGCGTCCAAACAAGTTAGAAAACCTACCTTACTAAGACGTCTCGTTCATACTCGCTTTAGGAACAAATAAAGTATCGCGCACACGCATGTGTATGTGTGTGTGTCTACGTATATAATAACATGCACAGTATTCGAAGTGTAAGTATTATCTACAGTACTGCTTATCACTTGTACACATATTACACATACTTACTATAAAGATCATCGGAGACCTTTGGATCCAAACATGGGATGGTCCCTTGGTTAGGAAAACAGAAAGAGCTATGAAGGAGCTGTATATTATAAAACACCTACGAAAGGAAACGTCCATTCTCGTAGTGCGTTTAGCACGCAACAGCCCCTCATTGGTTAGAAAATGGAGGTGAGGAACGCATAAAAACACATTGCAAATTTCTGTAATATTAATATACTGTTACATGCTGTTTGTGAGGGCCGGGTGATTGGAAGCTGTGTCGCAACACCGTGTGGACTGGCCCATGATTTAGGAGCCGCGCGGCTACGTGATGGGAGTCCCGTCAAAACTACGCCATAGACATGTCCCAACTGCGTCTTAACCCTACGAGGGCGGTCTATGTGACTCAAGTCATGTCCGTAACATGTTGTAATATCTATTTTTAGACCCCTGAAATGCGGGGAGTCCCCAACTGTTTTGCCGAGTATATATGCACCGAATCGGAGGGAGTTCGCTATTGGTCGTGCTAGAAGAAGGTGCTATGCTTGTGGAGAGAGACTGGTGAAGACATCTTGGTGACGTCAGAGTCCACTGTGAGGCGACAGGCGGCTACCTTCGGAGCAGTGTTGGGCAAAACAAGAGGACTGCTACGGCGGGCTGACAGGCGAATGGAGGTGCGCGACGGGAGTCCAACCGAAGACCTCAAGAGTGAAGACAGCGGTGCACTCGGGGTGCTGCGCAGCACATGGTGATTCATCACCACTGTGGACTATTAAGGTTGTACACTGTCATTGTTTGAGAGAGACTGTTGATTGGATATATGAATGAATTTTATTATGGATTGTAGTCTTTAATTGATTAATTGTAAATATTCTTGTATTTTAATTGTCAAAGTTAATTAAGGTCTGTGGCATCATGGTAATCGTGTGCATAATTAAGGATGTTGTAAAAGTTATAGTTGATTGCTGTTTTGTGTGCTTTTGTAAGCCTTGTGAGCTAGTAAATTAGTAACTTAATTCAACTCTTATATTTCTAATAATAAGACCTCTATCCCAAAAGAACTCATGGGTATTGTCCACATTTAAGTTTTTTGACAAACTTGTAACAATACTTTAATATTCAAACAAAATATAATTTGTCACGTAATTTCACAACAAACTAGTTAGCATAAATATAACCTTTGGCGAATGTCACTGAACTCTGTAATTATGACAAATGAGCTAAATAACTGTGGACCAAAACTTTATGCAAAAGTTAAAATATATGCTTTGAGACCAGATATTTAAGTCGAAACAGGTATTGTTTTTTTTTTTTTTTTGTAATTTGTGAAAAATGCCATTAAGCTGATATTGGTAAAACATTATTAGCAACACTTTACCGTTGATGGTGTGTGGTATCTCATTGATATTGATGAACTAAGTATGCTGCAACTGTTTTGAGTCGTCTATTGCTGGAATCACAGTAACCCGACATGACAGCAATAACACGACAAAATTAAAATTGCGACAAATGAAAATCAAGGTCACAGTGATGTCAGTCCAACGAAAACCCGGCCCCTTCAGCCCGACGAAAGCAGAATTTAGTTATGCTCTGCGTCTTGTCGGGGCATGCATGGCCCATGCCGTGAAAGAAATTTAAACTGAAGAAACTAAATTTCGCTCATAATTCTCTTCTGTGGTAAATTTTAGCTGAACAGAAAATAAATTAATTGTTATTTTTATGTAAGCTTTGCTTGAGGTAGAAAATCTTAGCGAGAAATTGTTAATTTACAAAGTAGGCCTACAGAAATATCACGCGCTCTATGTACGATATTTGCTCGAAAGATGTAAAACTTTCTGTTGTACATCACTGTGAGGCCTATTAATTTTTTTATTATTGTTACATATTTAGAACTAATATTTTCTTTAACTGTAATTTACCCATCTGATTTTAGTTCTATTAAAGTTTTAAAGAATTTCATCTCGTTTTGTATTGCATTTTAGGGTTTTGTGTATTTCTTTTAGGAAGCAGATAAATAAATTAGACTAAAGAAAGCTCTGTCATTTGAATACTGCCGATGGCTACATGTCGATGACGGCTAGAAATTGTCGGGGAATTGTGAAAACTAGTCGAAATACTGGAGATGTTAGCCGCGCTGCTACTGTAACGATGGCGCGGTCGTGTTGGTTTCGTCGGTTTATTGTGATCCCAACAATAGACTAACTCCAAGCATCACTTTATCTGAAAGTATACCTGTAGTATGTTCGCGGACTTTACAATATCCGGCAAAAAATAAATCTTCTATTCAACTGCCATATAGGCTGTAAATGTTTTAGGTTGATTTAATACTAAATTATATAGTTAAATCAACGTTTATCAAACTTTTCCTGTTCCACACATGAACTAAGTAGTTAAAAACCTTAACGCTAAAATTCTACGCAATGTTCTATTTTAAATAGAAAACTAAATATATAGTTGAGAATACAAATATTAACTACAATTACCATTGATAAGTACTCGGGTATAATTAATTGATAAACAACACATTTATAAGCTTTGTCGGTAGCCAATATAATCGCTTAGGTAACTATGCGGAGGCAGCTAGGGTCATCAACATTTCTTCTGTTTCTTGAACATACGTTTAGCCGGAGCTTCTAGGATGTGTTGTGGCTCCCTTACACTCCGACCACGAGATCGACGAGAATCTATCATTTCTGGCAGGAGACATTCCACGTATAACACCGTCAATTTTGGAAGCATTACTTCCAGCCAGTATTCGGAAGGAACGAGTTCCAATGAACGAGTTCCTTTGATTTCGTTCATTTATTTTGCGAACGCTTAAGGAACGAACTGTTACTTGAAATGTGAACAAAGTTCAGAACTTTGTTCTTAGGAACTTGAACGATAGTTTTGCGTCCTTATATTTGTTCGCTTAAACAAAATATTTTTAATATAAATTTATTTGCTGTGTTTGTCATTGGCCAAACAACTAAATTACGATTTTGTACAATATGCGAAAAATGGGTAAATGTTTAGCTATTAGGTTGGCGACTATTCCTTGCTGTTGGCTGTGTCTGTGATGTCAGGGGGTGGCCATGCCTCTACTGGGCAGGCAAACAATTGCAGTCAGTGTATTGTGCCCTTGTTGTACGAACGATTGTACACATGGTCGCTGTAGCTCATAAACATAGTTACCGCCATAACAGCCAATGTTTTTTACACGAAAGAACAATAGAGAAAAATTATTTATCGAATGGCAGATGTGTCATGTTTTATCTTAGCCTACAATGCTTGTAGAACAAAATTTTGAAATAAAATATGGACTTAACAATTTGACTGGGTTTATACAATTATCTGAGTACCGACATCGCCTACTGTTTGCGCATGGAAACCATTGTTGAACTAACAGTGCTAGTTTTTACCACTTATTGAATGTCTGTTTTTGTTCGTTTAATTAATTGCTATTACAAAGCAGTTGCACATCGTCAATTACGTACATAAACAATATAGGTGGCCGTATTTTCAGATGAGTTCGCTAAGTTTACCAGTTGTTAAACCACATATTTTACACAATGCAAATATGCCTTCTTACTAGGGGCCGGAAAATTTCGTAGATTCGAGTACCTGCATGCTGGAATGCACTGCTGTGTGCATAAACAAGCCCCGACCATTTGCCCACTAGCTGCTACTCAGTGGAATAGCGGACAATTAACAAATAGTCGGGGCTTGAATGTGCATAGGACAATGGATTCTAGCATGAAGGTCATTGAATCCGCGACATTTTCCGGCCTTTACTTTGTACTCATCTACAGAGTCCGTAAAAATTCGCGGGTTCACTTACCAGTATACGGCTAGCCTTCAAGAATGTAGGTTTTCTCAAGCAGACAGCAGCTGCTCATTAGCTGCTCGCTTCCATGGTAAAATGATTAGTTACATTTTTGTTATTGATTCAGAGACTTACAGAAGTGTCAAATAAGTCAAGGGCCAATTGCGAAAGTGACACGAACGTGTACTTGCTGGAATTCTAGCTTGTGTCGGAAAGAAAACCCGAATTTTTCAGGGCTCTACTCATGAAATGTAACAGTGGCAAATTTATTTCCATTATGTTTTCTGCCTTTAATCCCGAATGCAACACACGTAACCATTTTCATTCAAACCATTCAAACTGTCAATAGTACCACAAACACTTAACTAGACCTACTCGAGAGATGAGATATTTCTAGTATGCAATTGTAATGCCGTATACGTATATTGTACTAGTATAGAAGGATATTCTGCACTGTTATACCGTGATATTATAATACCGTTCTGCGACATATTTTCCAGCACATACTACAGTTCGAATATTTGTGCGTTCGAAAACAAACCGTTATAAACATCTGATGACTGGATGGATCTAATCACGTGACCAATACTGCCGAGTGGACTTCACTTACGTTTTCGTAACGGCCTTCCGAGATTTGTTTGTGTTGGGCTACAATAAAAGATTGTTCGCGAAAAACTGACATATATACGTCGACACGAAGGTAGTCCCAACATGCCATCTGCTGTATACTCCTACCTCCATGTGTGATGTCCAGTATCAATCGTTTTAGAAATGAAATGTCAAATGCTACGCAAAATATTTGTCTATTTAAAACAAATGTAACTTGGCTTCGTTTCCAAACATAATATCAACAAATTTAATGTAGAATTAACATTTTATTTATGTACCCATACGATGAGAACAACATAAGGATATAATTTATTGTTGGTGCCGCGGCGGACGAGCGGCTAGAGCGCTCGCCTCTCACCAATGTTATCCGTGTTTTAATCCTGGCAGCAGTTACCTTGAACTTTGGCATGTACGAATCGTGCTGGACAATTTCGCTGGTCGGAGGATTTTCTCCAGATCTTTCCGTTTCCCCGCCCTCGCATTTCGACGTTGCTCAATGTCCACCTCAATTCATCTGCCACCGGCTGTGAGGACCTCTGATTTAAAAGCAGTACTAATTTCTCAACATTCTTATATTTGTGACGGTCCTATTTTATTGATACTTTTATATATATAAATTAATGTGGTTTAGGTTAATTGTAATGATTGATTGTAATGAAGGGGCCTTTATTGTCATATGTAACATATTGCCATCCATTTTAACTTCAGTATTGATTGTGAGGGGTCTGTGGGATCCTATGATAGGCCAGTATAAAACACTATAAAATATGAATATTACTAATATTATCACAGAGGTATCGTGTCTGGTATTGTTTTGACCTGTGGAATGTCACAGACTCG
>PNEQ01050343.1:0-12181 GCA_003012365.1 Medauroidea extradentata
GAGAGCAAAGTTGCGAAACGCGGGGCACTAATAATGAAGTCTTAAGACGAGCCGGGTGTGTGTGAACTCGGGAGGACAGGTGTCGGGATCTTCGTCGTCGGGTTTGTAAGGACGGTGGACAGCGAGCTCGGGGTCACCGGTGGGTGGACTTTTCGGGTGATCGCGGCCGGTACCTGCAACATAATTAACGTCGTGACCGGCCGCCGGAGGAAGCGCCTATTATTTTCGTCGAAAGAAACTTTAAGTATCTACCTCTGTGACGCAACCCGCAGTGCGTGAGTCCCTTAGGCCGATTTAAAAAGAAACTTCTTTGTTATTTTATTTCAATTAGAGCTAGCCGGGCATACTACAACATTACTTAATACGAACCCAATTATCCAGCATTACTCACGTAAGAGACAGAGCAACGACACCTCTTATCATAACCAAACACGGGTCGCGAGCAACCAACAACAGAAACGTCGCAAATGTTACGCAAGGTTGTGGGTTCTCCAAAGAGTATGAAACTAATAGATGAGACTACTACGCTACAGGCTGGTTTGAACGGCGCTTGCATCGTACTGCGCATGTGCAAGTCACGGAGTAATGCCGTTTTATAAATTGTTATTGTCGTTGTTTCTAGCCTGAGAAGACATTTAAATTCGAAAATAGCTTTTTCTAATGTTTTAAACTAACATAAACTAATTGTCACAGGGGTCGGGGAAAATATGGGAAAGTATACCTGCGCAGAACGGATGCGCAGAGACGAATTAACGAAAATGAACAGCCAATAGTTACTAGAATCCACAGCCACTTTACTAATGTTTACGTCTGCAACTTTGCAGGAAATCATTTCCGGACACGTGATCACTGACAATAAATGCCTGTTTTTTTTGTGTTAGTTATCACTTATTAAATTTACGACCAATGGTTCTGGAAAATTCGATTTAATGTAGGAGCGACGGAATGTGAAGGGGAAGGGGAAACGGGAGTGCTATGAGAAAACCTGTCATCGATGGCAACGACCACCATCTTTCCCACACGCAAATATTCTAGATCAACCTCACTGGGAATTGAACTAGGATCGATGCGGTGGGAGGCAGTTTCCCTGGCCACTGCGTCACCGCCGTTCCTAATACAATCATATTAGTGGGGAACGGATTAAGAATACATTTTTTTGTACTTAGATCAGAAATTAGGGACCGGTCGTATACATTTATTTTGTGAAGTAGGACTATAATATAACTGAATTTACTGTCACAACCACTCATTGAAGGAAAAATTCACTGCAGTACATTTCCTTAAATTAGACCCTGTTATATGTAGTTTATTGGGCGTTGATATTATGTTGTACCTACTTTACAATACGTTACTGTTGATAAGCTAAAATATTTTTTATTCGTTAGTAAAACAAATCTTGTGTAGTAAAGCAATATAATGTTAATGCCTTTGTAGACTCTATTTTGAAGAAGTATTGTACAGAAGCGTTTATTTAAATTAAAAGTTTCGATGAACACGAGTGAAGTGAATAGTTCCCTTGGAAAAATTTATACGCTGTAAATAACGCATTTAATTTCAAACTTCGGTCGAAATGCCTGTCAGAAAAGTATACATTTTAATGCATACTGTGGCCCTTGGTAATATTCACTTCAAGTAAGAAACGACGTTATGCGTGTTAACGTCATATTTAGAATGCTATGTTTTAATAAATAGCAACAAAGGTTGGTTTAATTATTGTTTTCGTAACATCAACGACGGGTGTAACGAAATATTTAGGTTTCGAAAAACAACGTGGTGTCACTAGCTGTACAGATAGATAACTTGTCATCATCTCTACGACAGCTGTAGTAAACTGTTCAAGATAAAATGAGCCCTTTTTAAGTCCCAAATGTTTAGCCGAGTTGTCATTTCCCCCACTGTCTAGTACTGTTAAGGCCACGACCTTTCATTTATTTTAAACAATTGCAAATAACGTGAAAATTTTTCAACCAAATGCTTTGAAAAAATTTGAGACTGTGTACAGTCATACGATGCACAATTTTGCCAGAGCGTTTTTTAAAATAATGTACCGATTGTTAGCAAAAAAATTATTTTGCTTCACTGGGGCTTATTTGACAACAAAATATGTGCTATTTCAGGGGAAAAAGTCTAAAAATACGTTCAGTGTATTACAACAGAAAAATTCAGATGCAAACGATGATATATAGGTGTTGAAACTGCCAGAGTAAATTTTTATACATGTTTTAATTTTCGTTAATTAATAGTTTCGAAACCTCTGCAGAACTAAAGAGCGAGGCCTTGTTTTAGGTGCGGATTAGAATTCATACCACTGTAAGTTAGTGCCACGTTCGTAATTAGCTCTTGGCTGATTTGACAATGAAGAAACATTTGAATTCAGACCCTATAATGTAATATCATTGTGTCTGCGAGTAGCCAATCAGAAGCTGGTGTCTGCTTGAGTAAACACGGAGGCTAGTCTTCAGCTCAGTGAGCCCACGAATTTTTCTCGTCTTTACTGTTAGGTTATGCGGGTTCTTGAGGCTTTGGCGCACAGTAAATAGAAAAACGAGTTAAACTTCAAATTGTGCCGATTAGGGTGTCCACTGCGTTTACCTACTTGATGTTATATATCCTGACAACAAAACTGGTAGTTGCAACTGTATTCACGATGCGTTTATAATAATAACGATCGCTACAGACTACGTACGTATTTTATATCATATCGTAATCAGTGAATGAAATGATGAAAATAAAACCTTTTTTAATGACTTAAAGTAATTATATTACTTATTTGACCTGTCATTAGTTGCAAAGAGTGAAACAATGACTTTTAACGATTTTTTTCATTTTCGTATACAAAATTATTTTATAGTTATTTCACAATATGCACCGAAAAATTATTTCAAATTTCTTATTCAATATCTTCAGACATAACTATTATCCAGCTTTATTAATTACCATAAGAAAGAGCCACACTAACTTAACTACTTTCTTTTTTGTATTCGAAATATAATATGTTTTAAGGAGCTTAGTTAAAAAAAACTATCTATAAAAATTTAAAATTCACATTATGTAACTCAAAATGTATTATTAAATTAAATGAGCAATGTATCATATCTTTAAAAACAAAATCAGTCCATACACCAATCCGCATAGGGGATGGAAATCGTAATTTTAATTGAAATTATGTTATTATGCTCATTTATTTCTTTAATTTCTACTTAAGGCCACTCAGTGCCATTCAAATTGTTTCGATACATTTCCCCGAAGTACCTACGAAATACCACGCATCAGAGTTTACACCCGAGGAGATGTCATTCCATCCAGAGTTCCAAAACCCTTACACTGAACCAACAGTGCTAGAAAGCTGTATCGCAGGCCCACCACTGAGGGTCCCCAGCATGACGGAGCACCTGAACCGACTTCTGGAAGCTGGACAGAGAACACCGCTGTGGATCTCCCATGGTGCATCAGAGTGGTAGGGATCACCATTTACCCACTGTTGTTCCTCACTCAGCCTTGAGAACGCTCCAGCCCAGACCCACGAGGAGGTAAAGATGGAGTTGAGTGGGAATTGCTCTGTACCCGCACCACCACCCTGTTACAAGGGTGGCGGCCCGAAAGAATGTGAGCATGTAGCTATGGCAGGCCGTACCACAGTCCACACTGTAAAGAACTTCCTAAAGAGTACTGGAAGTTTTTAACCCATACATAATATGAAACAGTTACCATGCTTCAGCTTGTAAATATAGCAAATGACCAGCTCTGTCGGGGCCGTGTTGGCCGTATGATCAGACCATTCGCTTCTCACCAGGCGATCCGGGCTCGATTCTCGTATGGGTCGGTCCGCGGATTTTTGCATGTGGGAATCGTGCCGGACGATGCCGCTGGTCGGCTGATTTTCTCGAGGATCTCCCGTTTCCCCCGCCCTCTCATTCCGGCGCTGCTCTATGGGCCCCTAAAGTCACCCCTCACCAGCGCTGAAGACCTCGATGTTACGCGCTTACCAAAATCTCTCACTCACTCTACTAATCTGGAAAGGTCAGTGAAGTTTTGACTACTTCCTAAAAATGCATGTGAACGCTACCATTGATGCACGAGAAACAATTATACATTAATACTTGATTAACACTCCTATACATCAGTGGGATACATTTACAAATAATTTTTAAGTGCACACCCACCGACGTGTTCAACATAAAGGCTGCTCATGGGTGACAAGTCAACTTTCCCCGATGACAACTGTCCATGCTGTCCCTAAACACGCTAACTAACCCTTACATCTACGCAAGATCCGGTTATCGGACCGCAGCTTCGCCCGCCATCTCGCCCCACAGCATGTCGCGACTGTAGAAATAGTCATATCTACATTCGTCTTTTCTTTCTCTATCTCTCTCTTTCCAGAGCCCCATCGGTGTGGCTCCCATCTCAAGGTCCTTCACTGCGCAATAACACTTCCACATTTTGCTCAAGGTTTCCCTCTGAATGTCCTTCGCAAGGCCGCAGTAGTTGGTCGTACTCGACGTCATCTGCTGCCACCGACGTCGCTTGCTGCTCCGCTGACAGACTCGCCGATCCCGCTCACGTATTACAAATATCGAAGTTCATCTAGGAAGCTAAAACCCTCTCAACTCTACTCCTTGGGGGCCGCGGTGGCCGGCGGAGTCTGACTCCGGATTTTCGCATATGGTAATCGTGCCGGATGATGCCGCTGGTCGGCGGATTTTCCCGGGGATCTCTCGTTTCCCCCGCCCCTTCATTCCAGCGCTACTCCACACTCACCTCATGTCACCCTCACCAGCGTAAAGACCTCTATGTTAAGCGCTGACCAAAACCTCTCACTCACTCATTCACTCAACTCTACTCCCAGGGTCGTGGAAAGAAAGCGTTTATATGTCACAGGTTATTTCCGAGAAGCTCGTCCAGCGACGGGTAGGAGATAATAAAAAGAGCCTATCTCGAATATAATGAAAGTAAATAGCCTTTCATCCTTGCCAGTGATTTGAATTCAATATTCTCTTTGTTGCAACCTCGCATCGCTTGTGCAGGTGGTTATTCTCGCCTGTTAGCAGCCGGCTTTAGGCGGTTATGTGAACTAACCTGCTGGTGTCAGGTAGGTTTGCTCACTCACGTGGCCAAGTTAGTTCGATCAGCAAGTTACGTCCGAATGCCTGCAAAACATTCGGGTTCTCGTGACTTATAGGACGCTTGAAAATTCTACTCGGGTTACTTTTTGAACACCTTGAGCAGAAATTCCGAGCATATTGCAGCATTGCAGAGAACCGCCGGTGTAATATTTTAATATTAGTTACCCTGGGAACTGAAACAAGGTCACGTACCCGCAGTGACGTGTGTGTGTGTGTGTGGGGCCGTGTGTGTGTGTGGCCGTGTGTGTGTGTTTGTGCGTGTGTGTGGTGAGAGTTTATTTTTGGGATGGCGGGGAGGGGGGGTGTCAGAAGCAGGAAATGCACCACTATCTGCAGCAGCGTACTGAATTTACGCGGCGTTTCCAGCACCTGCCGCCTAGCTCGTAACAATACAAACATTTTCATGTGCGACTTTTAAACACACTGCACGCATTCCAACGCTCATAAAATTTTACGTCCGAGGCAGCAATAAATCGAACTTATTTGTGATAAATGTCTCCTATGTTTAGAATTGCTCAATTTACCGAGCGTAGAGAATATTTACATAGCAGAATAAAAACTATACACAGAACTCCCAAGTACGTAACAGTTTTGGGTTGGATCGTGCGACATAGTATGCAAGAAATGTCGTTTGAACACGGTCTGTGGTATGTTGTGGGCGAATTGACACACTAAACAGGAAATCTGCGACGAAATGGGAACCGTTGCAAGGGAAGTTGTATACATTCCTAGCTCTTATATTTGCCGGGTTCAGTCAATGTTTTGCGGTGAGATATGGCGTTTTACAGGAAATATTGTTCCCCGCCTGTTGCCACGCTCATGTATTTCGGCGTTTCTCCACACTCGCCACAGTACATCGATGGATATAGGTGGTTCAGGATAAATTGAGCATTCAAAACAGCCTTGCTAAATTTCTATTCTCGTATCTTTCCGCGCGTAACGGCTAACGAACTGACCACGTCACTTAATGCTTGAACGTTCGAGATTAATTGTGTACTCGGTAGGAACCTATATAGTTTGATGAAAAAAGTTTATTAATTATATAAAATATAAGGATGTCATATTTAGTTGACGTTGTTTCAGCATTGTTACATTTAAATACGAAAATATACGGAACTGTACCGAATATGTCCCAGTTCTCAATATGGCCCAATAGTCGCCATTGTGTGGTAATGCCGAGATCGATGTGGGATCTGTACACACTAGTCTCCAGTATGAACATACACCATCCATATGTATGTCTTACATCATCCATATGTTATATTATTAGTATAATTAATGACTTAGGCACACATTATATGTGAACCTTAAGCGGGCCATATTCGCTACAGATACCTTACTGCAATTCGCTGTCAACTATGCAAGAACTAAAACGACTACAGTTAATGCTGAATTGTATGTAGTAACGGCTAGAGATTTTTTTTTTTTCAAATATTAAATCTTCAAGGCTCACTTTATCCCAAATGGCTTATAGGAGTGTTGAGAAATTAAGTACAGTAGAATTCTGCCAATCCGAACTCCGTTAATCCGAAAATCCACCTAATCCAAACACAACTAGGAGACAGGAAAAAATGATTTTTTTTATAAAATTTAAGAACTAGGAAAATAAATACACGCTTAGGAACCGCCCGTCATTTCGACCTAATGTTGTCACGTCATGTACGCTTTTAGTTTTGTTAAACTCGGAATATTTTTAATTGCAGTTTAAACTATGTGAGTACGTAATTAAAAATATTATATGATGCTAAATGCTGTACTGTTTGCTAAATAATAAAGGTGTATTTAGCGTCTATACTTTAATATTTGACACATCAGACGCTAAATACGCCTCAAAAAGACAATATATGGCATTGAAATTCTGCCTAATCCGAACAGGGTTCGGTCCCAGTTAGTTCGGATTAGCGAGACTCTAGTGTATGGTAAATTTGTTACCCATGCTTCAGTAGTAGCGTTTCTGTGTATATTTTTGGAAACGGTGATTACTTAGTACTGGCGTAACCAGACTCGTTCAGTAACAATACAAATAATTTGTGCGTTACTTATAAGCTAAATCTTGGCAAATTCTCCATACTCTGTGTACGTTAAAAAACTTCCAGTGCTGTATAGGAAGGTTTTTTATAGTATAGATAAGAACCTCACAGGCGTTACTATAAGAACTGCAGTTTTCTGAACACCAGCACATGATAGAGGTGATTAGCGTACATAAGTCAATGCATCGACGTCGCCAGCATCGCCGAGCGAGGTGGCGTAACGCTAACACTTTGGACTCGCATTCGACAGGACCCGAGTTCGATTGCCGACGTCGGTCCTCCATGGTTTCCTGAAATCGCTCCAGGTGAATGATGTGGTGATCCTAATCAAACTAGACCATAGTTGCCTTCTATCCCAGTTAATGTGCTTATGTGAAGGTGTAGGCCTACATAACCCTCTATAAAGATATCGCTATCGACGAGCTGAAGAGCCCAATAGAAATACGTCAGCGTAATGCGGCTGTCCTGCTAGCCGGCAAGCCAGGCCAATAGGCAACATGACATAACATGCAGAAGTCAAACAGACACGTATCTGTAGGGCTCGGTAGTTTTCGCGAAAAGAATTTTGCCGCACTTTGTTTCAATGCCTTACGTGCGCACCTGCATCTCTGCTATGTGGTCAGTGATTGGATGCCGTAACACCCAGCGTGTGGAGGTTAAACCTGCAAATCACAAACGTGATGTGTGGCAGTTATCCGTGTACTGATTGGCACAGTCAAATGAATAACGACTCTGCACAAAAACACTCTTGTCAATAGCCATGAAGTTGAACTGCAGGTGTGCACGTAAGACACTGAAACAAAGTGGGGCAAAAATCTTTTCGCGAAAACTACCGGGCTCTACGTATCTGGTATCAACAGCCCCGGACAACCAATAAGTGGCGAAGTGTGTCTGTCTCAAATGAGCCGCCACGGCATTTCACGTCTGTGTTTCTATAGTCTTAGGGACTACAGTGGTCGAGGGCTCAGACCTCTCGCCTCCCACCTAGGCGATCCGGGTGCGATCCCCGGCACGGGAAACGTGACAGGTGGGTTTTCTCGGGGAACTTCCGTTTCCCCCTCCACAATCGTTCCATCGCTGTTCCACACTCATCTCACCTCATCTATTCTCCCGGCTAGTCGAGCAGTCGGCCCAAACTCCAAACCGGCGTTGAATAGGATCATGCCCGAAGTGGATTTTCATTTCCATATCAGTAGTCTGTGTCACAACGGTTTATCGCTGTCTTTGCGGATGCACTCACGCTTCGGCTCCGACAGAAAGACTTTACCCGAGGCAGATGTTAGAAATGTGCTCATAGTAACCACAGACCAGGCACAGACCCACGAGCTTTATGGCAGACGTGCTAGAAGACAGGGAGGACCACAGTATAACTTAGCAGGAATGATTCTGTTTGGCTCGGGCAGAGAGACCGCCGTTGCCCGCTTTTTACGGTCTTTTCGTACCCCGTGGCGCGGCGCATTACTGCGAGCGTGGGGAATTCTGTAGGTGTGCGACCCAGCCGGCAACCCGAAATGTATTTCCAATAATGCGCGCCCCCTCGTGCTGCTGCAGACCCCTCGTCAAGTTGCTGCCCCCGTCTCCCCATCACTCACACGCCGCTCTGCCCCTTCGACGTCGGACGCTACCTCGAGATTCACGTCGTCCGTCCGTCGGGTCTTGCCTCGCGAAACATTCGCCAAACATTGTCCAACTGAAAGTGCGCCTTGCCTTTACGGTCTTACGGTCGAGCTAAGGGATAACCAGTAAATAAAAAATAAATAAAAATAAAATATTACGTAGAACTTACTGTATTGTATTGAACAATATAATATTGTAATTTTATGTTAGCGTAAGAATCTAATTTATTTTAATTAAGGTGTTTTTAGTTTTCAGAACTAGAGTTATAGAGAATATTGTTTTGCAGATTTTTAAACCATCTCTGCAGTTTTTTGCTGTCTTAAATTGTACGTCTTTGTATAAGTATATATGCTTGTATTGTTAATTACCTTTTTATTAACTACGGATACAGTTCGTGGCATTGTATACGACTTCCCGATGACACACATTTCTTAACATCAATGTGAACGCGAATTTACGAACCATTTTATTTTCAAGAAGTTAAATATTGCTATACGTTAAGGCTGCTTATTGGCATTAAACGTATTGTTTTACATTTTATCAAATACTGTTTAGCCTTTAGACCCTATATTTTTCGTGATATTTTTGGCCAATCAAAACTGTTTTAACAAGGTAGTATTTTCTACAGTGACACATCAAAATTTTAATATTTTCGGTCTTTTAATCTGTCTGTTAATCACTTCCTAAACGTTTTAGGAAGGTTTTTTTTACAGTGCAGTTGTACGTTTGATATGGTAGCGTGGGAGTCGGTGAGTGTGTTAATGCAGGTCTGTCATTGGTCCAGTGTTCTCAAGTAAGCGTTTCATTACCTACGACCCAATCTCGAAAGTACACGAGTTTTAAATCTAACGTCTTCTCAAAATAATTCGCGAAATCCCTGAGTCTTAGTCATTGCTAGAGACATGGAAAATTCGCGTTATTTTCTGACAGCTGACTAGACTCAAGTGACTATAGACTCGTTCGACGTCTGCCGCCGGCCGATATTGTCGTGACTTGCCGCGGAGAATGCTTACACGGTAGACAGGCCAATCTCTGTAAAGACGTAACACACGTAAATGACAACGCATGAAAGTTCGTGGCCAATTGAACCGCAGATTTTGCTCTGTTATGTACAGTGAAGTTTAGTCTGCTACCAAATGTTAACGCGAATTTTGCATGTCTCTAGTCATTGCTGAGCACTGCTTTCCTTGGTACACTTTTACGCCCTTCAACTGTTCCGGACGCATGTTTACAGGACCGTTTTGATGCTTGTCTTCGTTTGTACGTCTAACCTCTTAGTTTTTACAGTCATTTCTTTAAAATTGCAAGGAGCGTCCCTAGTAAATAAATGTGCACTGTTTAAGGATGCTTTGTTTATTCTTACTCCTGAAATACTGATATACCCGCGACAGTAAAATTTTTAAGGCTATAACAAAAGTAGTATCTTTGATACTAGAGTCGAAGTTTTGATACTGGAATATCAATACGAGTATAAAAAATAGGATTTCAGAGAAATATAGTAATATAACTAAATTTGTTTATAATACATATTCTTTTGTTAAAAAAATAATTTACTTATATGACACACATACATCCTATGTGAATACATTTCTGTATTAAAGCCGTTTAGTAACGTGCTTTTTTGTGAGTAAACTGACTAAAACTAGGCGTGTTTTCGTATTCTCTGTCCCTTTTTCTCTTCTACACTCACACATACTCCTCTCCTGACAATATCACCCCTTGGTTTCCACCTTTATAGTGTCTTCTCAGACGAGAACACGCCCAGGTGTCGCTATTAAATGTATAGCTTGTTCAGGATGAACTGAACACTTCTTATAATTTTCTGTGAGCCATTATGCCTCCACCTTTAGTATTTCAAATACGAAAACTGCCGTGTTGTTAAAAATTAGTGTAAATATTTAACAACTTTCAAAACTTTACTTTTATAGACTCAATAAATACATTTTTTGATTGTTATAGATTATGATTATAGATTATGGTTTATCGCGGGAAAACTTGACTGTTTGCTGTTTTTCAACACACGTTCAGCTTACCAGAATATTACTGGCTTTAGCTTGCGCTTGGAGCTTTTACCCTATTTGACCGAGCTAATAAGAATCCCGATATTGTAATTCTTGATGCCTCTTATTGGTCTGCAGACAGTTGCGTTGTGTCAAAAATAATTCATCGAATCATGTATGCTGCAAGAAACTGCAACATTTTCAAGGGAATGTTGGCACGAAACATTTTCGCGGTACACCATCTCCTCTAGTGATAAGAAATGCTCACACCTATACGTCCGTCGGCTGCTTGTTCAGTTATAGGTTATGTAGGGACGCTTCTTAAGAATGCGTGGTACATAATTCAGCGCTAAAAGGATCAGTTCAGAATTGTACATTTCTCGAAGCCAATTTTCAAAAATCAGAAAACAGCAATCCTGGGCCAAGTTTCTGAGTATAAAATTTTCTCGAGTAACGTATATCTGAAGAACATAACGCCGAAATCTCGTACATTTAATTGGAATGCAAGAGATCACGCTTAACAAATGCGTCATTATAAGTAAATGTTTGCTCATATAGTTGGCAAATATCAAGGATTGCTGTATTGTAAAAAAAAGTGTAGATGTCAGTTGAAGTATTCAGCGCTTGTTTATCTACCACGCTCTCTTTGGACCGTAGCTTTTTTTTTTATACGTTTGAGGCACGGAAACGGGGAAGGCGATAAGTCGAATATAACCCGTGCGTCAAACACCTCATCGCCTCTAGGCGCAACTAAACTGGCGTGCAGTGTTTATGTAGTAACTGTTTTTCAATGGAAAGTATATGGTAAAGTCCAATGCAGGTTTCTACGATTTCGTTTTACGATTACGGTTGATATTTTCTCGGCTACAGCAACGTGAAAAAGTCATTTTTAGCACTTTTGAGAACTATCGGACTGCATTTTTAAAACCATAGGGACTTAATTTGAAGTGTGTTTTCTTTTCGTAGATAAACGCTTTGTAAACATTTTTAGTAACTATACATGAAAAACGACTTTCCGTATCACGCTACTGTGACGGTGTCAACTTGACATCAGCGGCAGTTAACGTCTCTGGTTACGACGCAGTTTTTTCCCGAGTGGAAATTTCCATGGACATACTTTCGCCTAGTGCATAACTATAGTTTAATGGAGGTTACCTGGTAGTTGTGTGCGATGGCATGGATTCCCATGATGTTTTGTGAACAGACATAAAATGTTACGTTAAACTTTAATAACTCCGCACCGCACCTTCACAATTTCCGACGTCCGTCCTGGTTCCCTGCCAGTAGAAAATAGACGCGTGTGCTGTTGGAGTGAGCTGTGACGTCGGTAGAGAGGGGAAATGGCGAGGCAGCAGAGGGAGGGAACATTGTGGTGATCCTTCAGAATTTGGAAGAAGCTTCTGGTCGC
>PNEQ01050344.1:0-12183 GCA_003012365.1 Medauroidea extradentata
TATCTCCAATGAAATATTTTTATGACCAACTAAATATTTGGTACTGCTAACAAAATTCAGCTATTTGCCTCAAACAAATCGAGGGAACAAAATAATTTGGTACAAGCAAACAAATATTTCGTTGCCCCTCTGTAAACAAATGATTTGGTTGATTGAAACAAATTTTGTTTGCATCAACAAAATTTTTTTCTCAGTGTAATTCACTGCTTGGCTACGTTATGGCGATGTGGCATTTGACACACGCTTCAAGATCTTCCTTATGACTTCGCCGCTTCTAAGCCTCTAATACGAAAAAAACGTAATCCTTCTTTATACAACGGATATTTTAATGGTTGGCTAAAGGTGTTCCCTGCTGCAAGCCACGACATTCTTTTACTACTTGAAAAATACGCGTTTTCTTTTAGACACAAGCTAGAATTCCACAAGTGTACGTTGGTGTTACCTTTACGATTGGCTCTTGACTTAGACATCTCCTGAAAGTCGCCGAGACAATAACAAACATGCAACTAAACGCACGCTCATATCACTGTGTAAGCGAGCAGCTAATGAACAGCTGCGGTATGCTTCATTTCACATATATTCTTGGAGACTAGCCTACACGACAGTGAACCCGCGAATTTTTCAGGTCCCTAGTTACATAGTCTAGTCTGCAGTCAGAACATAACGTGAAACTTGCACATCTCCATTGATAACCACGAAGGGTGTTCAGCTAGTCAGCAAGTTCTTCAACACTTCACCAATAAATAACCAAATAAAGTTTCAAAAGTCGTTGCTGTTCCCAGTAAATAACTGGCAGTGAAGTTGGCCATCAATATGACGTAAGTTCATATCTTAAGCAACGTCAAATCTACCAAAGCGGTACGGGCCATCTCAAGAAACTTTACGATGTTTCATTGTGTAAATTACTTAAGGCCATGCTCAATTGTTCCTTCTTTAAAAAAAAAAGTAGAAAAAGTAGAGCGTGGCCTTGTGCCTTTAGCATCCAATTGCATGGCTTACATTTTCACATTTGTTTATCTTAAATCTGGGACCATTTTTAAATTTCCTGACATTTTCATTCTTTAACATTTCACCAGTGGAGTACTTAAGTCGGGGGGGGATGGGGAGTCTCCTGTGCTGAAGGCAATTTCCCCCCCCCCCTCCTCACAAATCATGTAGCCGAAGGAGGTCCAGTCGCCTCAAGGAAACTGATGTTATTCTCTATGATGATCCAAGTAAATTTAATGTGGCCTTTCTTGTATGTATGTTATTTTTAATGTTCTGTAGCAGTAAACAGCCACACTTTCGAGATGGCTGGTATTTTGTACAATACATAAATACATATAAGCCCGCTCCCTCCTCTCCTCTCGTCCTAAAAAAAATATGTTTCTAAATCCGCTACTGGATAAAAAAAATGTCAGTTTATACTTTGTAAAATAAGTACGTTTATAAACTAGTTAACGTAAAATTTTGAGGAACAGATATTCAGAGGTAGACCACTCAACGCAATAGTCGGTAGTCATTCGCCAACGAAATAATCCTATGTACTTATTTATCTTTCAAGTGCCGTATGTAGCCTTGCGTCTAAATATATTCCTCACGAGGAGCTTTAGGAATTCGATTTATCTGCTGACAGACGCACCGTCGGCAGGCCGGCTCTAATGACCGTATTTGTGAGCGTGAAAGGAGAATTATTGCTCTCGGCTCGAGGCCGGAGAGGCGCGCAGGAAATTCGCCAAAGGGAGAGAGAGAGAGAGACGGTCTGAAGGAGCGCTTCACATGAACGCCAGGGCTGAGCACAATTCCTAAAATTACTTAGCAGATGGAATCAGCGCTGCAAACTTGATTTGACTGTTGGATTTCATCAACTCTACATATCGCAACGGGAAGGGCATGGCTTGCTATTTCAACCGGCAAGATTCCTGTGCAGGGTAACAAAACTGGAAATCGTAGATTTTTTTAACAAAAGCTAACGCTTAAGAATACTCGTACTGTAAATTTAACAATATCACTTAGGAAGATAAAATTATATCGAATTTAGCAGTAGTTAAGATTTTAATAGGCACTACAATAAGTTAGGGTAGCTGTAAACATTGATACTGTTGATAAAATGCTTCATTTTTAATATTGAAACCCTCAAGTGGAGTTATGGATAATATGGTGCATTGCAAATTTTTTATAAAATTTGTATCTCATTTCTGCATCTCCATTTTAAAATATCCCAGTGTTTGCATTGCCCTAACAGACCCTAACAGGAAGATAATTTTCAATCCACAATTAGCACCTTCTCATAATTGTTTTTGTAATTTTCTCTCTATTCTTTTTTCTTGTTATTTACTAGCTCAGCTAGATTTCCACTTAAATTATCTACCGATCTATATGGTACAATTGTATAACATTGAACACGCATTACAGAGAAGCATTGTTCAATTCTGGGTTCTCGGAGTTTTACACAGACTTATCCTGCAACCAAATTCATTACATGACAACCGATTCATTCCAACCTTCTGGTGCGACTTAAGGGCGCTGTCTACCACAATTTCCATCGCCAGGTTTTTATTTTTGTATTTGTATCAGTTTTTTTCTTGTTTTAGACACAAAGTGACTAATTTTTACTCTTATAAATATTTTTTATCTCGCATAGTTTTTGCGTAACGGCTCGTTAAAGCCAAAGTTTGGGTTTTTTCGTTTTAAGGACGACACTAAAACCAACTCACTTACCAAACTGAAAAAATTCACCGTGAATAACTATGTTATTGGCTACAAATCCAGCTAAGTTAAACCACAAAATAAAATATTTTTATATTTAAAAAATGTTGAATACTTCAAATAGTAATTTTTAATCTCGACAACTTTATTTAAATACAAAAAAAAATGTTATTCTTTATTTTTATGTGCATGACATTGTAGCCTGTGACATCTTTATCCACTGTGATTTTTTGCAGTTGGGTATGTCTGTTGGTTTTATTGTGGTCCTTAAAACGGAAACACGCAAATTTTGACTTTATCAAGCAATTACGCGAAAACTATGAAAGATAAGAAAATTTTATAAGAGCAAAATTTAGTCACATTTTGTGTCTAAAATAAGAAAAAAAATATCTTGGTACCAATAAAACGTAAAAAAATTGTGATGAAAATTGCGGTAGACCGCGCCCTTAACCAAGAGTTTCGTCACTTATGACCTGTATCTAGGGAATGGAATATTTTGCGAGCATGTGTAGATACTCAAGCCCCGAATATTTGTCCACTAGCTGCTACTCTATGGAACGGCAGAGAATCGACGAATAGGCGGGGCTTAAGTATGTATAGGACAGCGGATTCTAAAGGGTAGGTCACTGAACTCGCTAAATTTTTTCTTTCGCAACCAGTATACCAGAGACAAGTTCAGAAACATTGGGCATACTTCAGCGTTAAATAATCAGTTTAAAAGTGTAGGTTAGTAGAAGACAATTTGCAAAAATTAAAAAACGACAATCCTTGGCAACGGTTTTTGCCAACTTGCTGAGCAAGCATTTTCCTCCAGTAACGCATTTGTCAAGAACAATCTCTGACAGCGTACATTTAACTGCGGCGCAAAAGATAACGCTTAAGAAATGCATAATTCCTGGTAAATTTTTGCTCATAAAGTTGGGAAATATCGTTATCTAGGATTGTTGTTTGCAGTTTTTCCATGTTGACTTTCAAAAACAATTAGATTGCTTTTTTACCGTTAACTTAGCTATCTCTATACTATGTTCTTGTTAACGTAAACCGACTTAGACAAAATTCCATTGAATTATTTGATCACAGGTGTTGTCTGTTTCGTGCACGAACACCAATTTGTAGCAGCAAAACTTCCTGCGAGGGACATTTTCGTGCGGAAACCCTGCAGTGAAATATACTATTCGAAAGAAGTTCTTATGACCCGCATATTTTATATGTAGGTAATACGCTCTGCATTCTTCAAAAAACATTTTCTTTGCCAAAATACAAATTTAGTTTAAAAGTATCTTTGCTGCAAAGAAAATTTTCGTTTGAAGTGTAAAGAAATACTAACAAAATTTTGTGTTACTATTACAATGGCTCAATGAATTTTTTGGTGTGGTTAGTTGTAGCTATTTTTTAGACAAGCCTTACATCGGAAAGAAATATCTATAAAGAAAATAAAATAACGTTTTTACTTTACACTTTAAACAAAAATTTTATTTGCGGCAAAGATACTTTTTTGTGGTTCACGCCTTAACAAAGTTTGTGTTGTTGTAAAGGAAGCATTTTTAGAGTGAATTTGACCTCTCCGGGTTGTGATTTGTGTATACAGTACAGCGTATGTTGCCGTCTAAAGTGGTGTTGAAATCCATACACTTCTCTCGATAATCTGTGATCAATACGTTTTCACCCAAAACCAGTTCACGCAGAACATTTATGAGCAGTGTGTTGAAAACTCACGAAAAAAAAAATTATGATGATTTTCTATCTATGACAGCACCGGATGAACGTATTCTTAGGCAAATTCCCTGCAAGTCTGATTAGTACTGCAGTTTTGAAGAGAAAAGACGAAAAGTTGCTCACATTTGTTACTCACAAAATCTTCGTCAAATAATTTAGGTTTTTTTTTTCGGCTGTTAGAGTTTCAAGTCACTGATAGATCGTAGTGTAGACTGTCACATCACTGTACTTTACATAAACAATATCTTAACTGCTAACAAGTTCAATAAATTCCGTTCAAAATGTATGAATCAAAAACCTGGCAACGCATTGCATGCATCAGTTCGGTGAAAGTTACCAACATTTATTCATTTACGATTCTTTTTACCACCAATTTTTTGTATGAAGTGTACGAATCACTTATTAGCATTATAGTGTGGGTTAAAATTTCATCATCTGCACAACACTTACTCTGTCCGAAGCTAGTTTAAATATTTTAATGTTACAGTTCAATATTTTCTTATCCTAAGGTGGTTCATATCGTGTTTTATTGTGAAACCCAATAAGCTTCGTTCATAGCTTCGGTGATCGCCGTACATAACTTACAGCTGAAGAAAGGTTAACAAATTAATTTAATTCAGAGGCTATACTTTTTGGTACATTACCACGAAGCCAGCTTTATTCGGTGTTCGTCTAGCTATATTACAACAAAGAAAATTCCTTAATTACAGAGAAGTTTACTTGTAAAGAACTTCAGTATAAAGAATCTCTAATTTTAAAGTATAAGTTAAAATACTCCTCTAAATCTAATATAAATTACAATGTGTTCAGTTTAAATAAGTTTCAATGTAAAGTACGTAAGTCTCTAGTATATGTTCTTTATGATCAGATTTCACTGTATTCATTGATTTCGGTAACAAGAAAACCAAAAATATCTCAGATTTTTCGCAAGCATTCAAACATGTTTCGAAAATTTCACTGTGAAAAATGAATTGTAAATTTTGCACACCGCCGTGTAATAATTCATAAAACAGGTATAGTAAAATGGTTTCTCATGTATTAATGGTAGATATCTTATATGTTTTTAGGAAACAGTCAAAAACAGTCAACTCTAATTTTTTTAACATTGTGACATTTATGAAAGCTCAAAATTAGCATGGCGAGAAAATTTCCTTAATCTCGCAGATAGACATATATCCCTTGAAATTTCTCCGATATTTACAGGTAGTCACAATTTCCCTTGGTTTCCCAGGTTTGTGGCTACCGTGCAAGTGTAAACCGCCTGTGCAACATGAAAGCTATAGTGTACACAGGGACTGATAAGGATATAAATTACATCCGTTCTTCAGTGTAACAATTTATTCATCTCATACATAGGGTTTTATGGATAAATTTAGCACTTTTGATAGCCTATTTGGTTTTTCCCTTCCTGATAATTTGTATTTACATAAACATTGCATCCTCAGCATTCATCAAAGTGTACAGATTGTACCGTACTCAAAAGTTAACATCTGAAGTCGAAATAATTATTCTAGACAAGGTATTCTCCAAAAGGGCTCAGTTTATGGTGAACTGAGTATACAAGGCACCGTGTTCGGTCAAGAGCAGCCGGTGCAGAGGCCCCGACTCGGCTGGACAGCGAAACAGTCGGATTTATGGGACAGTCAGCAGTAACCTGTGGTTTTATGCAGACAGGATGGCAGTAGTACCGCGCGGGGAATATATGCATCAGGATGAAACTGAGGCTATACTCAACTGTGAAAATACACGATAACATTTCTAACTGTCGCCATAGGGACAGTTTATAGTCGCCACTTGAACATTCAAATAACGGCCTGTTTTATGTTGCAATAAAATATATCACAATTTTTTCCATAATTGTTTTTTAAATCTTAACAAACTTTAATTTTTTTTTAAATTCGGACATTTTGTAAAACAGTTTTTTTAGTTAAATAATTTTATAGGCGATGGCATAATTTTCGTGGTTATTTAAGAAAATTGGTATGGTTTAGCACATTTACATGTGTGACAAATCTTGAATACTCAAAATGATGTGAGGATAGTGGTATTGATTTTAATTGTTCAAATAGTACCTTCGTGGAAATTGAACGTGGTTAATTATTGGTGTCGCGCGTGAGCGATCCTACTTTAATCTTGTAACTACGTAAAATTATCTAAACTCGATGTGTCTAGACTTTATTTATTTTCGAGAAGCTAAATCGTTTAATGTTGGTAACAATGTGTATGACTGTATTCAGAACAATTTAAAAATAGAGCAAATAACTCACCATGATGCGTGAAATGTAAAGCATAGACGTGGTAGCCGACAGAGTTTCGGTCGAACGAATGCTACTGGTAGTAGTATTCCTTCACCTTATGTAGCTGGCCGAGCTACCAACGTGTATATTAAGTGTAGACTATATATTTGTGCGCACTCAGCTAATATTTTTAAAATAATGTTTATTGGTTCGTTATATGCATTAGTTATTTTCGAAGTATATAAGAAGGTTTGTACAGGGAGGGGGGGGGGGTCTCACTGCAACAATTTAATGGTTTTAATTTTTTTTATATTTGCACGAGACTTTGATTGTATTATAGACACACAGTGTGACTATTTTTTACCGTAATGAAAATGTTCTAGCTTTCGTGGTTTTTGATGGCATCTCAAAACCAAAATTTGCATAAAATGGTTTTATACAAGAAACGAGAACCAACTGACATACAGAAATGAAAAAATTCCCACTGAAGAACAGTGTCGCGGACTACGTCTGGATATAAATAAAAGACCGCATTGATTTTTTTATTTTTAAAAAATTGATGAATTTAAAATAAGAAAATGTCAACTTTTTATATTTTTTTCAAAAATACAAAAAACTTCAATGAAATGTTTTTATACAGGACCTATGTCCAGCTGTAGCTCGTGACACTGTTCTTTATTGGGATTTATTTCGTTTCTGTAAGTCAATTGGTTTTAGTTTCTTGTTTAAAACAGTTTTATGCAAATTTTGGCTTATACTTACCATTATAAAGAAACTATTAAAGCTAGAAAATTTTAATTTCTGTGAAAAATAGTCACAATGTATTTCTACACAACAAGCAATATATCGTACAAGTACAAAAATTATTAAAATAATAAAATTTTTGCGTGAACTTCCCCCTTTAACACGCATCAATGTGCTAAAATGACATTTATACGAAAATGAGCATACGCAGAGCAGTTACACAAGTGTCGGCCATTTTGACCATGCTACGTGTACAAGAACATTAATGCAACTAATGATGGCAAATGAGAAATTTCTGTGTTATGTATAATTTTGCGTAAATGTTCAGTGATTTTGCACCGGAAGTCAAGGAAAGCATTATTTTTAAGAAATATATGCTTACCCTTGGCAAAAACATGGCCACATTTCAATGGAAGCAAAACCCGACTAAACAACATGATCACGTGGCATTAACATGCCAGCATGAATCAATCTGTAAGCATGTTTCTACTATTAAAGTCGTGTAACTGGGGGATACTTACCTTCACGTCTTGCAAAGTACTGGCTGGATATTTACCTGCCAGTCTAATGATTTCACAAACAACTTAGTGTTGTATAATATTTGCTAAGTATCGCTTCGCTTTGAACACGTTCCAAGATTCGACAGCGAGGTGAAAATTACAATTTTTCAGGTGCCCCTTTAAACACATATCCTTGTATATAATTGCGCACACTTCAATTTAAAAAAAAACTGTTTATTATAAAACAGACAGCGAATTCTGAAAATTAGTTCCACGTGGTCATTTACAGCTAAGAGTTTGATGTTTTAAATTAATAAACCAAGTAGCCTAATTTTATTTTTGTTTTGTTCGTAGTAACTGTAACTGATTTGAAAGTAAAAGCAATCTAATATGGTATTAAGAACAATTTCACAAGTTTACTGTGTAAACTCATGGGGATTGGTCAGTGGTTACACGGCAATGTTAATATTTGTGAGAAGTGGAACTATGCATGATAAAAGACTGGCAAAAGTTATAAGAAATCTGAAAATAGATTAAACCAGTTGTAGATTCATATTTATTACAATGCAGGCAACAAATTCACTACCGAGAGAACTGAAGACAATATATTATGTTACTGATTGTTAGGGTTTACATTTTGTTTGTTACTTTCGTGCAAAATTACGCCGCACTGTTGGAACACCTAAACACTAATACGAGCTAACTACATATGATGGAGAGATGCCTTGATATGTAGTCAAAGTTATAGGTTGTACTGATTTGAGTTAAAATAAAGAATGCCACGTTACTGTAGCATAATTGTAATGTGGAAAATCTAATAATGTGACCATGGTTACTATCGGAGGAAGAGCAGTCAGACGGAATGGCACAATGATCCACCGGAGGATAAAGCGTTGATGATAGATCTGCATAAAAAAATATTTGTACATGTAACAAGAATATGTAAGCTCGTATAGTAGGTAAGCATTCATGAAAGTCCTTCTTAGTTTCTATTTTCAGTCAGTTTGTATCTTCCTACTCCATTAAATAACTTAACTAAACACGCACACATATTTAAAACCATTCAGTTAAAAGTAAATGCGTGTCAACAGTAAATAGTTTAAAAAAATACATAGAAATACTTCTCTCAGCCCCAATAAGTAGAAATAAATATTCAGTATCAGACAAGCAGAATCACTTGAAACTTTATTCACCTAGTAGTCTGAGCATGTACGTTCTTGTGCATGGGAGCAACACGAGCACAGGTAACTTCATATTATTAGCCCTTCCTTGGAGAAGGGAACGCCGCCCCTGGGGAAAAAGGTGTACTGTGATTGCTTATCCCTCTCCCCTAACCCCACCACATAACTAACACATAAGGTCTCTGATTGGTCGCCTCTTTCCTCACCTACCCCTACCTTACCTATGGTAAGTCACCCCAACCTCTACTAGGCCTCTGGCGGACTCTGCCCTTACGAGGTTTCTGACTGGATATTGGTCACAGGGGTAAGTGTGTTTTGTTGGACAACTTTTTTGAAATCACCCTATAAAATAAGTAATTACATGTTACTGCATATAATTATGTAATTAAACTTTAACAGTACCTGCTTCACTCCAGCTTGCTTCGCTCCTTGTACGATTGACAGTGAAGTACGAAACGTTGTTCCAGGTATTTTATAATTTAAGCACAGCAATCTCATGTTATTTTTAATTATTACATGAAACCAATTTCTTTTAGCTCGATACATTTTACTAATGTTTAACAGTGATAAATTCATCTTTCATCCTACTGCCCAATTAAACTTGCTATCTGTAAGCATAAAGTGAAACCTTTGAATAAATTCGAAGTCAGAAAATTTGTAGGCCTTGTTTAGTTAGATTTCCCATCAGTTTGAATTTCTCCTGCTCTGTGCAAACATAAACATTTTCAGATGATAATTTTACATAGTTCTGTACAATGCGTATATCTATATTAGACTGTTCGTAACAGTTATCTACTGTATGCCGAATTAACTCATTCGATACACGAAAATGGAATAATTGCTGTCATCAGTAGTTTTAGTTATTACAAATACCCTGAGTTAGTAGTGTCTGTAATACTACTTTCTTTACACCGACTAATTAATTTACGCAGTCCACTCATTCGGTTTTCTTTTTGCTACCACCTGAAATTATTACATACACGTACTAATTTTCTTCGTTACAAACACAAATCGTTACTGGGAAGACATTGTCTGAATTTCTTCCTGATCTGTTCAAAGGTCACTAACTGATAAATGACGATTAATTTCAAAGTAAAAAATATAGAAATAAATTAAGCTCATCAAAATATAATACGTATAATACATATAGAAAACTTCAACAATGCTAATTTTCGTACGCGTTTTTCAATGAGTTCTTTGACTCACCGGTGCGATCGCCTCCGCCGCTAGATATTGACAGAGGTCACTCTAGCGGAAAGTCGGAGAACTATGTTAGCCATCAGCATGTAGACGAAGAATTCAGTTGATTTATGAAAAATACAGCAGACCCCTGAATATGCTTATGGAACGGAACAGCCAATTAGAAGTCTGCTGTTCAGTTTGTACTCCATTGTTGGAGGTATGACATCACATGAAGCACCTGTATATGAATGCACTGAGATCTATGACATCACACATCCAACATACAGTACCGTAAGTAATAGAGTGCTCTGTGTATAATAGTTAAGCTGAACGCACATCTAACAACGTATGTACTTCTTACGTGTGTATGCTAAGTGTAGGTTGCGAATTCAGCTTAAAAAAGCTGTAAGAATGTAATAGTAAGTTTAATTTAGCTGCCTTTTTCAAATACTTACTTCTGTTGCCGTTAATTAATTCATATATTTCGTTCCTGAGCTGTTAATGTGCCAGAATTTACTGCCGACGTTTTACAATAATAAAACACTTTGTGCGTAATCTTGATTCTATGGGGGTGTGAACCCAATTATAAAATGCTCACTCTTGTATGTAAATTAAGTGTGATTGTGAATCCAACTTTACTATAGAAAACGTGCAAGAGTATAGCGCTCTAGCGTTGAGTTGTAGAAGTAGAGACAAGGACATGAAATTACGTCATGACTAAGCATCTGTCTACCAAAATATGTAGACTAACTTTTATCTCTTCGTGACTTCCGGACCTATATATGCTAAGTGGTAAAGTGTTTGTGAATAATACCTCTAAAAATGTTATATTTTTGTAGGCCAACAGATAATCTCAGTCCAACATCAAATAGAGTACAATGCACGAATACAGAAACCTTCAATTCTTGTACTGTACGTAGGGTACATGCTAATAACCCCTGAGTTTGAGATAGTTAGAATTTTTAATTGTGTTGTTCTTGTATTTTCTTCTAAAATAATTAGATAAATTACGCACTTTACTTTGTTTTCATAATATGCGCTCTGTTACTATTACGAAGCTTTTAAATAAACACTTGTTTTTCTCTCCATGTCATATTCGGAACACAAAACAGTCACAAATAAAAAACAAACAACCGACATTTATTTATAGAGTTCTGTTCCTTAATGTTTAATTATCTTGATGTTTCCTTTCCGTAAAAATACAGCATTAATAAAGTGTTAAGATGTTAGAATAAAACAGTAATTCATGCTGTGCAGTTAAAACTAATTCTAAATACAATGTTAGCAGTCGTGAAGTGCACTATTTTAAATAATAATGACAGTATTACATATTTGACAATAGTATTCTTATAGTCATATGTCCTGTATTTGTGAATGTGAAGAACTATATGTATTGCCTAGTTGTATAAAGTTGTGTGAGAACAACATTTCGTCGCAAAGCTAGCTCACGCCATCTCTTGCTGAAATTTTGAACTGCAGTGCTGAGCGTGGACAAAGACGTGCTCAGAGAAGGAAAATTTTCGACTGCCTGACCGTGTCGCTTTGAGTTGGCATGCACTAGGACAAATCATTCAGTCAGTAAAAATATGTATGTATTCAAAAATTGACATACGAATTAAAAATTTGTATGACGTCGGTTTTAATTAATTTTATTTCAGAAATGCATTTCAAAAAGAAAACGTGCAGTGATTAATTCGGTGGGTATCTGCCAACAACCCAACGAACGAGGTAACTTTTGTTAATGTTGAAATATATGCAGTTATGACCAGTGACTTTTTTCATATGTTGACTTAATAATCGCTAAGTTTATCGCGACCCGCGTGAATGAAGCTATGAGCGATATTGTGTAGTCGGGTTGTGGACGTAGCGAAAGCTTGCTCCCTACCGAGTATTTTACGCGGAATTGTTAGCTTTTTTTTTTTTTTTTTTTTTTTG
>PNEQ01050345.1:0-12183 GCA_003012365.1 Medauroidea extradentata
GGAATAGTCAGACGTCCTCTTATTACTGGAAAGGCACTTTTTAGCACAGACACTGCAACAGAGTATAATACTATGCAAATGAGCAGTAGTGACATTTGGTTTGTCTCAGCTGTGTTTTATCTTGATGAGTGTGTTGTTTCAAGTACGAACTCATTACCACCATACTTATGTGCTGGGCACTGTCACAACCGCACCAACTGTAAGTTAGTTTTGAACGAAAAATGTGCACCATACGCACATACAACAAGAGTGTCGATTTAGTTTCTGCTCAATAAATTGTCTTCAAATATCTTTGTATCAAGGTTGTGTAAAAGTAGAATGCAATATGGAGGGTGGCTACCACTAAGTTCTTATTACTCCCCTTATTATTCACTTTACGTACTAGGTTCCTGCATGATTTTTGCTTATTTTTTTCTGCGGATGTTTGTCGATTAAATTTAAACTCACTATTTATACAAATGTAATCAGCTTATAATCCTTTTCTGGACATATTACATACAAACTAAACGTGCTGGCGAGTTATTTACACAACTTGCAATAGTATTGACTAGATTCAGTTTCTTGGACGTACTCCATTGCAAAATTGAACGACTGTCAAATAAAAACTAAACAAATAAAAGAAATCATAAAATAAGCAGAGTATGCTTAGTCAGCAAGATACAAACACAACATGAAATTCCAAGATGGAATCGGGTCAAATAAAATCAAGGAACAAACAGATAATAAATGAAATTAATAACAAATAAAATAAAAACCAAATAACATGCGACACAACGATGAGACGAAACAACAAACACAGTAGATATCAGACACGAACAGAAAAATAACAAAAGATCACAACAAGTAGACGAGACAAAATGCAACAGATATCAGACATATACAGACAAGACAAACGACACAATGAAGAGACGAGACAAAACACAGTAGTTTTCCAGACAGACAGTGTTAAGACGTTTCGGGAACTGAAATCTGTTCCCGTCATCAGGTAGACACACAGGGTTCAGGAACACGAGTGCGACTGATAAGGAGACTGGAAAAACCTTGGGTTTATATAGGGTAAGCCCACTTATCCTGCCCAGCCAATGGGAGACGAGCTGTCTCCTGATTGGTCGCGCAGCATAGATTGACTACGATTGGTTGTGATGGGTTCAGTGTGTGTTTTTGTTTTGTGCTGTAAAATTGTTTCTCTCTTAATCAGTGGGATCCACATATTTTTTTATTCAATACTCTGTTGACTGAAAATATTGCTATTGCTAATAATAAAGTCTGATTCTTTGATTTTTCTTTGAATTTTGTCAGTTTCCTGTGTAAGTGGTTTCGAGTCTTCCCAAAGAATTTGGCTGAGCACGATAAAGGGGCTTACCCTATATAAACCCATGGTTTTTCCAGTCTCCTCATCAGTCGCACTCGTGTTTCTGAACCCTGTGTGTCTACCTGATGACGGGAACAGATTTCAGTTCCCGAAACGTCGTAACACTGTCTGTCTGGAAAACTACTGTGTTTTGTCTCGTCTCTTCATTGTGTCGTTTGTCTTGTCTGTATATGTCTGATATCTGTTGCATTTTGTCTCGTCTACGTGTTGTGTTATTTTGTTATTTTTCTGTTCGTGTCAGATATCTACTGTGTTTGTTGTTTCGTCTCATCATTGTGTCGCATGTTACTTGGTTTTTATTTTATTTGTTATTAATTTCAATTATTATCTGTTTGTTCCTTGTTTTTATTTGACCCGATTCCATCTTGGAATTTCATGTTGTGTTTGTATCTTGCTGACTAAGCGTACTCTGCTTATTTTATGGTTTCTTTTATTTGTTTAGTTTTTCTTTGACAGTCGTTCAATTTTGAAATGGAGTATGTCCAAGAAACTGAATCTAGTCATGAACTCCCATTGCACAGTTCTTTCAAAGATCATTGCAATAGTATTGTTTAAATAAATTATAAGTCCTGTGTACTTTTCTGCATGTACTTTGCATGACCATTCATCTTCAGAATATCACTGGCGGCATAAGAAGAAGTAAAACAAATTGGGATACAACTTCTACAGAAAGGCTAAATAGATTTTATTTACTATTTTCGGGTATGAAATATCTAAAAATACCGGCTTGGTGTGGGTAGAAATATTCCTACAAAAATTTTAATACAAAAAAATATTGATAAATTCAATGCGGGAATAATTTCGTGTCAACGAAATTCTAGTCATCGACAAATTAGTAGTGACAATAATATATATGGTCAACATGATTTTTTCCAAGCAGCTGATTAAAACACTGTTTAGTCTTACACATCCTGGAATACGATAAGTAGGCCTTTGTCGAGGAAAAATGTTAGAATAAAATTAATGGGGATGTGAGAGAGTTATACCGCCTTTTAATAACGAGGTGTTAAGAGGCGACGAGGGTTGAAGTGAGGTGAAGGGACAACACTACATCCATGCCTGAGCCAGGATTCGAACTCAGTACTTCTCGCACCGTTGACTGGCGCCTAACCAACTGCTCTACGGAGGCCGGCAAATTTAATATACTTTTCCAATTTTAAATAATATATCTGCATTTTATGTGACCTAGCAGTATAGTTTACGTTTTGTGCTTAACTTAAAAAGTGCATTATGCATTTCCTGAACTAGCACTGTTGCACCTGATAGTCAAAAAAGTTCCCTAAAAACCAATTCTATTCCTGATGTTTATATGTCAGTTAAAATATCCATAGTACTGGTAATTAATAAATATTAGTAAAACAAAAAAAAATGTTGAGACCAATTTCACCCACGATGCTTACATAGTCTGTCGTGCTTGACTTTTAGTGGATGTTTAAGTATGGTAGGTTTAGATCAATATAGTTTTGATATTACACTTTCTGTCGGTGACACGATAATTCGAGCACAAAGTTTATGCTTAAAGTAAAAAAACTAAGAAAACATCTAACACAACAGATTGACACTTAGAGGTTTGTAAATCTAGCGCTTAGCTGTGAAATGCGGTGCAAATAACTTCTACGTTATTTGAATAATTTACAAAATTTATTTGAATTTGTGTAAAGTAATTTCATTGCATTGATGGAAGCCCGCTAACAAAAAGTGACGACAGCAGACCACACTATTGACACATTTTTAATCACTGAATTTGACTACTTATTTTCAATCATAGCTAAAATATCACATTTATTTCCCACACCTAGGGTTGAACAGTATCACGAACACCTTTCAGGGGGCATAGTATTTATAATTATTTGTAAATAAACATTTAAACATATAGCATAATATCACAAACACACCCTTCTGTGTAAACAAGAAAATTTACTATAAAAAGTAAAGATCACCTGGTATTCATATTAATAGAGGTGCTCTAGATATCAGCGGTTTTAACTGAACCATGCAATAACAGTTTCCATCAGTAAGGTAACAGAGTATGGAAATGGAAGCTGTACACTACAATTTCTTGACAGTCCACTCTATAAATGTCACATATTACACCATGCTATAGTGTTCTCGATCTTTCATTACAAATATTGTTTGCGGAGTTATATATTGTGTTTCTTAACTTATGTTACAAACTTTGGAAGGTGATTCCTCATAAAAAATGAGGTCGAAGCCATTTTCATCTAGTGCAATTTTGAAGGGATATATGAACTCTTAAAAATCCATTTTTATTTTAATATTTAATTTTTTAGCAAATATCGGAAACCACTTTCAGGTTGGTTACAATTATCTGCGCAATGTTTAGTGTTATCGAGATCATCAAGCTGTGACGAAACCGCTCGTTGAAATCCTACCCTTCATCCCTTCATGTAAATAACATGGGTTGCCACCCTCACATTGACCAAAACTATTTTTACCGTAGAGTTTTGTGAACATTTTATGTTGTCTTTCTGAACAGTACTTCTAATTAACAAAAAAAAAGTCCTCTTGTCGCAAGTCGCTAGAATTCACTGTTTACGAGAAAATAATTCGCATAAATAGTCAGTAGTCAGCAATAAACTGCATTCCTGGTATTGTATTGTTGGCATAGTGCAATGTATTGTAAACGAATACAAGTATCGATCACCACGTGAAACGTCTAACAGTATGCCTGTTAGATTAAAAACACTGACAAACAATCTTAAATAAACAGCACGTAAAATGTGCAAGTTGCATAGAGACCCGATCGCTATATGCCACATCGAAGGCGTCAGGCCAATTTGTGTTCCCGCAACTGTGGCATGGTGCGGTTTAGTTTGTCTGAGCTTGCAGATTTGCACGTAATGTATGGTGCCGAACATTCACATGGACGGGAAGCAGCGAAGATGTACGCAGAATACTTTCCACAACAACGACACCATACGTCTCAAAACGACGACACCATACTTCCCACAACGACGACACCGTAGCCACACCATGTTCCAAGGACTTAACCGCCGACTTTGTACGACAGGTTCATTACATTCTATTATGCGTGAGACAGGTCGAACTCGTTCTGTTCCAGTGATTGTGAAAGAAGGCATACTGGAAGACATAGAGAACACACTCAGCACCAGCATTCGTATCATATCACATCATCATCCAGAGAGCTACACGACAGCTTGACTCATATTGAACGAACTAAATCTTTACCCTTTCCATGCACAAAGTGTGCAAGCTCTACGAATAGGAGACTATCCACGACGACGTAAGTTGTGCGAATGGTTCTTACGACGTACAGTACGTCCGCAATTCCACACATTTGTCTTGTTCGCAAACGAGGCTACCTTTACGCGTGATTGATGTTTCAACAAACGCAACAGTCATACGTGGTCAGATAAAATCCTCGAGATATTTCCGTTCGTGCACATCAGGAGCGATTTGCAATCAATGTGTGGTGTAAAATGTGTGAGTGGCCACTTACTAGGTTCGCACGTTCTGCCAAATCGTCTCACCGGCCATGTGTATCGGGACTTCCTAGCAAACTACTTGCCAGTTCTTCTTGATGATGTACCCCTTAATGTGCGAACATGTATGTGGTCCCAGCACGATGGTGCACCTGCACACTTCAGTCGCGTAGCGAGGCAGCAACTGACAGACATATTCGTGAAAGATAGATCGGCAAGCACATTCTCCAGACCTCAATCCCTTAGATTATTTTTTATGGGGTCATATAAAATTCTTGGTGTATGCTACTATTAGTGTGGAACACCAAGCTGACCTTTATCCACGAATCGAGGTAGCCTGTAACAGTGTACACATAACATATTACAAAGTACAAAATACCTAAATGACATCTTCTGCATGGACGTCATCAATTCGAAACTCTTCTTCTCCTTCTTCTTCTTCTTCTTCTTCTTCTGATTGTGTACTGTTGTTGCATGTACCATGGCAGGTTCCACAAACATATATGCATTTAATGCCTGCTTTCCGACATCCACATCGTACACCACACCCACTTGTACAGCGGCAAAATATATCTTGTTTAGAACTGTGTCAGGAGCCACCGGGTCCAATGTTTTTATTGGAATTAGGGATTCATCTTCTCCTCTGGTCCATACCCACTGATCAGAAGGTAAGTAGTTATCGAGCCACTGTTGAATCTGCAAATACACTCTCAATGAGTGTTGCCTTGCTGAGTCTTTGGTGGGAGGAAGTGAAGAGAGATTTGCTTTGGCCTTGGCTGATGATTTGAGGAATGCTGAATACCGATGATCATTCAAATTGTGTTGTTTAGCATTGGCTGTGTATACAGCAAGGAACATATTCTCACCAGCTTGTGACACAGCATCAGATGTAGATGAGGGGTTATAAAATATTTCAGCAGTATCTCTTATCCGATTTTGTTGTCTTTTGTATAGTGTGACAATAGCTGCTTTACTTTTATAGTAAATGGCTGAGGTCGTACCGCAGCCACTGAAAACGTGAAGAAGGAAGATGGATTGATAAAATGGTAGTTCTTAGAGAGAATTTGATGAACATAATTTTGCTTCTACTTTACCCCTGCTAGGCTTAAATAAATAAATGTTGCTATGTGACGGTGCCAAAGCAGTCAGTAGCACTACCAAGTCCACGTCTTCCCCAATGATAACCACATTATGGGAAGTGCTTGCTTTCTCTATCCCACATTTCACGATTGTAGTAACAGCATTACCTGTAGCGACCTTAGTTTCTATTCCTCTGGTCGTCATTTTCTGTGCGAGGTAATGAATAAGCCTTGTTTTATTCCTTTCATTTACCAAAAAATGTTCCTGTTGAACGGTGACGTTCATGTTCTCATCAAATTTAATGTCAACAGAAGTATTTGTGGTGCTTCTTCTCTTCTGTTCTGCTCTTTTTGTACTGTTGACATCACCATATCCATCGAAAACTACAACACAGTGTTCACCATAATGCTTGATCGTGTAGGCTACATATTGATCACAAATTGAAGAAAACTTTCTCCCAACACTCCATTTTACTCGGTGTAGGAGGAAGCCACCATCTACAACATTAGTACTTATTTTGATGTTTATTGTATTCATGTTAGGACTTACTACAGGAAGTGCATCACAGAGAGTTGACTTCTTTGTCTTCCTCAAACCACCTTCATTGAAGAGAGCCAATGGGAATGGAGATAACTCATAACATAACAGATCCATATTCTAGAAACTTTCGTAACAAAACAGGAGTCCAATATAATACATTTTTCAGCCATTTTCAGCACACTATATACTTCCTCAATTTCTGTGATATTCGATAACAGACAAACATGTCGTTAAAAAAACTCCTGACAATAACATTCACAGAACTGTTCAACGATTTAAAAAACCTGAAACTTGTGGCTTTGTTCCTTCATAGATCCACCGACGACTGTGCTGCCCAGTAATAATTTACAAATAAATAACATGTGCACATGGCTTACAAATCCTCATAAGACGCATAGAAGTGTTATTTCTGGACTAATTGTCACTAATAATGTGTTAGTATGTTTCCATTAACATTTTCTATATAAAAAACTATATTTTAAAATAAAATAAAAGCCATGATTTGTAAACCACAAAATCATATTCATAACAAAGCAGATAATTATTGCGCCATATAGCATAAAATTTCCTTAAAAAAATTAAGTATTGAAGTTACAACTGTAACTCATTGTCAATAACAGTTTCTTCAGTGCTCGATTTAAATAACTTGATGATTTCATTATATGAAAAATAAAACTGAATAACATTGTCATATTTTTTATGAATGGTTCAACTATAAAATTAAATTACTGATTCGTTTTTTCTAATACAACCAATATAACAAGAAGTTTAAAATTTATGAAATTTTCAACACCCTGTATTTCCGTAAGTATTTATTTTATAGAAATATTTTATTTGTGTTTTTGTGGGAAATAACATTCTCTTTAATTTTGTATATGAATTAATTTTTGCTACATCCCATAGTTTGGGCGCTACTTAAGGAAAACCGCTGAAATGAACATTTAAACAGTCCCCACACCCCCCGCTCACCTCCCACCAACGGGAACTTTTAGTATGTTGTTCGGTATACTTTCCCTTACACCTATGCAAATTTTCCAAAACTACACGATTTTTTTTCCTAATCAGTATTTTTTGACCTAAATTGCCTGGACTATTGTGGCAAAGTAAAACTTCGTTGGTGAAATCGACAATTAGCCAGCACTTTGAACACTGAATAGAGACATAAATTACTGTAAAGGAAGACTAGAAAGATTATATTTTGCATGCTTAAATTATTTGTAGTACTATTATAAGTTTGAGTAGGCCTAATACAGTTAATGCAATTTGGCAACCTAGGATCGAAATTCCAAACAGTCCTGGAACAGTTTATAATTTGTTTTTAAGTATTTTTTTAAGTTTTTTAATTTTATCAAACATATATACTGTTTGTAAGAATGGGAGTGCATCTTGAACGATGGACTGCAATTTTGTTAAGTTTTATTACACTTAATCACTCAGTCAGTATTATTAATTCTCAAAACTCCTAGTGTAGTGGATTTATTGATAATACAGGTAGATTTTATACTTATTCTGTGCGTGTTTGTGTTTATTTCTTGTAGTTTGAATTGGTTAATATTAGACGTTAGAAGTATTTGTATGGTTTTATTCTACCTTTACAACAGTCTTCACTCAGCTATGTTACTGTTGTTGTACTCATCTAAGTTCACTTTTACCAGTTTGCAATAATTCCTTAACATAAATAAGAAGTACCTCTTTAATTGTGACAAAGTGAACTAAAAAAAACCTTATCTCTATATATTGCCCAAACCACTGGAACTAGAATCGTGAAATTTTTTGTGTGGTTTATTCTCAGGTCGTAGGCAAGCACTAAGAAAATATTTTTCGAAATTCGACCTCTAAGGGGGCGGCAAGGAGTGAAATGTATTTCCGAAGAAACGTCATAAAGCTTGAACCCGACGGCCTATCATCGCGATTTTTACTTTACTACGACTCACATAAAAATGATTTAAGGATTTTTCGAAACTCAACATTTAAGGGGTGAAAAGACTCTATTTGTGTTTCCGATAAACTATCAATATCTATCGAATCCTCCGGGATAGAGAGCTTGTTTTCACTTCAAAATGTTACATACGTAAATACCCAAAAAGCAGTTTTTGGATTTATTGAAATTTGACCCCCAAGCAATAAAAAGAGCTAAATTAGTTTTTTTATGTATCGTGTATATCAATGAAACATAATTAACTATCATCGTGATTTTTACTTCAATTGGTTGAGTAAACATGACTCCAAGACGTTTCGAAAGTTTTTAATTAAAGTGTTGAAAATGCGTGAAATGTGTTTTCGATTATTCCTTCGTATCCATAGAACCAATCGAGATATAGAAGTACTCTTTGCTTTAGATTGATGCTTTTTTTAATATTCCAAATAGCATTCAAATAGACTATATTTTCCGAATTCGCCCCCAAAAAAGGTAAAAAAAAGTGTAAAATATATTTCCGATTCACAATCGATATAAATCGATACCATTTATTTCTATTTAGCGACGTGATTTTTGTTTTAGATTGATGCTTACTCAAATACCTGAAAAGTAATTTCAGGAATTTTCAGATATTCCCCACCGAAGGGGGGAAAAGTGATGGAATGTGTTTTTAATTAATCGTCAATGTACATGATGTTTCAAAAAACACCGACAAACTCAGGCAGGTGATTCCTTATGAAAAATTACGCGGAAAATATGCATGACATTATGTACGTAGCCGTTATATTAAGAAAGTAATTCGCCTTTGAAAACCACCTTTTAAAACATTTATTTCCCCACAAACCGAACACTAATCGACATAAACTAACAAAATGCAAGATATTAATTCATGACAATACGGCCTACAAACCAACAGTAAACGCCAGTTGATACATTCAAACCTTACGAAAACAAAAGGGGTGACCATCATTTAATTGCTGACAAGTTTTTTAACGTAAGGATAATCCAACATTCAAAAGTGAATTATTGGGTACTGTGACTATAGTAATAAAAAAGGTCCTCTTGTAGCGACTGTCTAGGACTCATAGTTTTCGTGCAAAACGCACGTGAAGTTTTGAAGTGGTGACAGAGAGCCTAGTGTGTAGGCAACACTGCATACGCAAGCGTCTGGTTTATTAATGAAAAAAAAAAATTTTCGTAGGATGCAAGTCCGTGCGTTTACATATGAGTTTTCATTGCCTCTAGAATATAAAATGTTTTTCATTCAGCATGCTCGTTTCGTTTGCGTGTTACGTATCCGCTTTCTTACGCTTCTGATTCGCTGTAAAACGGACCTTATAGCTTCTGTTCTGTATGACGTAATGGGTGCTAGGGCAGTTGCCCGCGATGGACGCTTTCCCGCGATGAAAAAAATCGTCTTCTCCTCCAGCTGTTTCATCCCTCCCTATATCGATAAGCTGCCAATGGGAACAAAGGAACGGCCCACTGAGAGACACTTGGAGACGCGCGTATCTCTAAGTTGATAACTACCAATGAGGAGGCTCCGTTTAGCCATGCCTGCAAGGATAGGTACACGGTGCTCACGATATTTCGTAACTTTATAAGCCCGGCAGAAATGTACTACCAGTTCATTTAGTATTATATCACGAATATCAGTGCAAACGAAGGCTAACGACTTGTTTACACAATGACCGACCACTGTAGCACAGTTTGTTGCGCGCCAATTGACAATCTGAAAGTCTGTTGTCTTGATTTCTTACTATTCGTAGTAAGTTTTGTAAGCCAATGTACGAACACCTTTACTTTACACCCCGGTATAGGTACAGAACTTTTATGGCCATCCTCATTACTTTGAATACAGTAACTTTTCAGAAATTTGCAACTCTTATCAGTAATTCGAAACAAAAAAGAAATCGTCAAATTTTTCCTTTTTAATGCGGTGATTTTAATTAAGAGTATTTACTGAATAATATTTCTCTTATTGTATGTATTTTGGATTCTATACATCTTGATTACATTTGACACTAAACTGTCCACTTAGAAGTGTATTCATAGCAAAATTGCATAAAAAACAAAGGAAAAGCAATGAAAATAAATAAATTCATAAATTAAGTTATAGCTTCTGTGCGTTCGCGTTACAGAGTGTAACATTACAAAATTCTTTTTATGCGTTAACAACCATCAAAAATGTTTTTTTATTGCCAAAATGTCTTGTGAATTAAGTACGGAATGGAAATTCTTAGTAGACTTATGCAACATCGGTACAATGAGATACTTAAATACGTACAATGAAACTTCAAACTGATGTAAATCGACGAGATATTTGTAGATTAATTCATCGGCGACAGTTTTGTGAAAACTAAACCGAATGCAATTTTGCATCATTTTAAATCATTAAATCTTTATGTCCAACACATTAAGAAAGAATAAATTTATAAAATTTCAGGGTTTCATTTGGTAAACGTAATTTTAAAATGTGTAAGCACGTGGTAAATAATTTCGCAACTGTACATTTGTACAATGGAATTGTTTCATTTCGACATTAGTAGCTAAGAATAGTCGGTGTTTAGGACAATCTTCTTCGATTAAATAGGTTCAACTGGACGTCATGGGACAGTCTGAATATTTTTGGAACCCTTAGAAAGTTATAGGCCTATGTGTAATGATTTATGACATTGAAACTATTTAAAGGAGTTATTTCATGAAAACCAATTTGATATTGTAGTAGAAACACTTGCATATTTTAAAATAACCATTTTAATGTTAAGAAACACACCAAAACTTTATAAAAACGTAATTTAATATATCCAATATAAAAATAAAATTTAAAATATGACAGTTAAATTTGTTATTGATCGTTGCTATATAAAGCAAGTTATTGCTTCCGGATCCTTGATCTGTGTCGGCATAATTTTTTACCTATGAAAGATATTGATAGATAAGTCGGTTAATTGATGTGAAATTGTTTACAGCTAGGAGTATGCTACTAATGCTTCAAATTTTATTACGTACACTTTATAAAAAATTACTTAATCAAATATTAATAATTTTTATAAGTATCCAAAGACGTCGTTATTTAAGTATATTATCAGCGTTAGACCTATTACTACACATATTATGAGTGCCATTGTTACACATATTATCAGTACAATTACTTCCGACATTTGATATTTCTTCACATATTTTGTCTGCACATATAACTAACTAGCTGACAGAACAAATTCAGTAACGCTGTCGTAAAAAAATGTTCCACAGACTGTTTTTGTTGTTTTTGTTCCTGAATACGGAAACACACCTCAGTTTTCGAAATGTAGCATCTGCTGTACACAAAAGCTAGCTGTGTTCATCTGTGTTGTCAATAACGTGTTGCCTGTGCTCATCCGGTTTCTATCACTTTGAGATCGTCTGTGTAGTCATTTTACCGTCCAATTCGCTTTTGTAATGTTCTGTTTCCAACATCTTTATTGTTTGTATTTTGTTTCTTTATTTTTATGTAAAGTTTGTAGCTTTTCCATGTGATTTACTATCTCATTTTCTTATTATTTAATTTAAGTAGCCGATGAGTACAGCTTCACTGATAACGTCTACAGGTTACTGATAGTAAGAAAATAAATTTTGTAAAGGCATAAGTACAAAATAAGTGTATTTTAGCATGAACAAACTATAGGCCTATAGGCTACTAAAATGACGAAGTTGGTTCTTGAGCAGCATAGTCCTACGCCTAGTTTTAGTTGTGCAGCTATAGAGCGTCCCAGCCTTAGATTGCAATACAGGTCTTATGGCGCGCACTGTTGCCAGATCGCAGCAAC